>JACXIT010002194.1:0-25655 GCA_014737525.1 Bombus difficillimus | reverse complement strand
AAAAAAAAAAAAAAAAAAAAAAAAAAAAAAAAAAAAGTAAATTCTTTAATTTACCCATAGTCTGTTCCTACCTAAATGAATTTTAAGCAATAAAAGGTACACTAAACAATGATTTTGACATTCCAGAATCAAAATGTTTAAAAATTGTACTCATACTCACGTTTTAAACTAATGTTCACTGTTTACAAGCGGTAACCAACTGTTGTAACTTCTACATTGTTTGTATTTAACAACTGACGGTCTGCGGTTACGAAGGTCAAGCATACAGCTATGTTATTTCAAAGAGACAAACCGAAGAGAAGAACAATGTGCGTATAAGATGTTTGAAATTCGGTTTACAAATCATCGTCTTAAACGTTTGTCCGCTACTCTATACGCTAAATCATCCGGAGTTGCTGCTACGCCCGACCGAAAAAGTCCTCGAGTGCAAAGGGTTAAATCTCTACCTATTCGGTACGACGCGCCACTATAGTGGCTCACTCTACTGACTCATTAGCTCACCGTTTCAACTAAATGATATTTTCATTTGTCTTGCTTCACACTTTTTTTTGTCCTCGCAATGTTTTATAACAGTGTTAACAATATACACACAAAATATAATATAGTCTTTGTTTTTGTTACGCCTGGTCAGGTATCAATTGTTGCTTTTCATTAAAATAAATATACCATTATTGGATGCCCCTTTTAACATGCCGATCCGTATCCTTATAATTTTTTAGAATCTTCAACCTGAAAATGTCGCTTCAAAATAGGAAACTAAGAGCAATTTGAAAGACACTATCGCGTTGTGAGTGTAAAAATTGTGACGTGGGTCTATGTATCGTACCGTGCTTTGAAATATATCACACTCAATTATATTATTAATTATTAAGGGAGAGGGGGTAAGGTCTATTCCTACAAAAAAGGCACGTTTTTGTGAATTTTTTGTGACGACACAGTTAAAATCTCTTTATTAAAACCAATAGTACATTAAAGTATGACATTCGAAGTATATTGTATAAAATTTTCACGAAGAAATATTGAAAAATACGGCAATGGCAGCAATTATGCGGACGTGTTTCAGGAAAAAGTAGAATTGCGGTGCCCCTCAGAACTTGCTGCTGGATCATGTGAAATCAATAAATCAAAGTTCATTCGTTAGATAATAGTTTTGCCCAGGTAACGCTGTGAGGGGTTTTTCGAAATTTCAATTTTTCACTTTTTTGGAACACATTGAAGAGAAAAACGCGATTTTTTGCGAAAAAATCGGCTAATTTGTTACTGTAAAATAACAATTATTAATAAATTTGAAAAAACTCTGCAGCGTTACCTCGTAAATTATATACAGAAATAGTGTTCAAAATTTCAAAAGGATCGGTACAGTAGTTTTGAAGTTCTGAGGGGCACCGACTTTGAAAACATGAGTTGTGGGGAAAACGCTTTAAGGTTTTGGACACTAAAAGATCTGGTATAAAACGTTCATCAGCAAATTTTATCGGCTTACCTCACACTGAATCATCAATGCCAGGTCCATAAAGGATGTTTCTATCATCCATGATGTCTAAAGCACCTTTTTGCCCCTGTCTACGACGAATCCTACCTTCTTTAGTTTGTCTTTCAGCTTCCTGCTCTGCTCGGCTTATACGTATGGAGTCAGTTGATCGCGCCCAGTCATGAGCACTTGGTCCACTACTGATTTCCATGTCTGGCATGAAGGTTAGTAAAGCAAAAGAACCTTCATTGAAGACACTGGAAGAAGCTGCAATTTCAACGATGACAGAGGTTCCACTCGAGTGCTTTGGTGAGATTTTCCAAATAAGTTGGTTCAAACTCTCGTTGTTGTTCCGCGTGAAGCCTCCGACACATCGCTCCAGGAGGGCATCTTTGCTCAGATCTTCATAGATAGGCTCGATGGCATTCAAAACATCCTCGGGAAGAGCACTGTACGTGTGTTTGAACGAATCCAATGTATTAGCAGCTCTAGCTTTTTACCATTCGCACCACGTCGGTGTTGATAAAAACCTACTAGACAAATCCATCAAGCCGCAGAAATTTTCACAGCCAACTAATCCACGGCCTAATATCCTCATCGCGAAAACAAACCGATAATTAACTTCGAAAATACCAGAGCCTATTCTTGCACTAGACGGAACATTTGTAATCCTTTTACAGCTTTCGCACGACACTTTGATGTTAAATCCAAAGCCTTCTTTCTTAGTCGAATGAAAATTTCCTTTTCCACCACATTTCACACACTTCACTAGCGTAGCAATTGTTGAAAAGACTAATAAAAAATCAATTATCCTATAACGTTTTTTAAGATCCTCCGTAACTTGATCTTCAACGGCAAAATCCGACATGTATAAAAATACTCGTAACTTCGTCAATTTTGCTCCAATCGACTTGAAATTTTGACACAATATTCTTAAGATATTATGCGTTCAATTGAAAAAATAAAAAAAATTTTAAAACCTTACCCCCCCTTTAAGTAAATTATTAAAGTTACAGTATATGCATCATATCTTTAAGAAAAATTATAATTTAGTTATCAAACACTTCGTTCCATTGTGCTTGCGTAGGGAGCAGCATTATTTGTATCGTCCATTTATGTAGGATTGAGTATAAAATACATTAATTATAAGCTAGAAAATATCTTTTTAAAAACAAGAGTAACGTTCGCATCTTAAAAAACAACAAAATGCATTCTTTTAACGATTAATTCTGCGACATTCCCGATTCTGGATTATTCCAAAATGCTCTGCTCAAGTAACGACCCCTTCTATACTTATTTGAATTATATATTGAAAATCATTAGTGTTTTCTTAATATTTCTTCTTAATACTTATTGTTACGCCACGAGGCTCGCGACCCTACAGTGGCGCAGACAGATCGTCTTACATGCTCGCCGAAAAATATACAAAGTAGCGACGAGCGCATAGTTGTCACCAAGCAGAGAGATCTAGAAACTTGGATTTCGGTCCGTTATTCTTTCCACACAAAGAATGTGGTATACATGATCATGGCGTGATCGGTGGCGTGACCCGAGCATAGTGGGGGTCGTCTCCCATAGAAGACAAAGAATATCGAGGGGCAATCAGTCTGATTTGAGGAGTCTAATGATACGTATCGAGTCTCATCTGAGAAGTCAAGCGGCACATATCGAGAAGTCTGACAAACATAATTATAGTCTAACGAATTCATCGCGAGATATTGTAAACTCGGCCGCATTTCTATAACACATTAACTGTATTCATCACCAAATAATTCGTGACATTTTCATTATAATATTTATAGTTGCTAAATATATAAGTTTATATTAACCTGTTAATTCAGTGTTAAATTCATTGAACCACCTCTGTTATCTTAACCGAAACAGGAGAACGACTAATTCGCGGTGTCGATTATCCGAATCGTAGCGAGAATTTACGCCTCTCGCTGTCGCGCTTTCCTAGCGATCGCGTCTCTCCGCGAACGGTCGTAACACTTATCGATTTTTAATTATTTTGATTTTACTAAGATTTTACTTTGATTTTACATTGCAATTAGATGAATTTAAATTCAAGTTTGATTAGGTTTGTTACTGCGGATAATTGCTACGCTTGGATTGAAATCTTAAGAAAAATTAACCAGTAGAAATGCGATATACAGGGTGTTTCACTTAAAACAGGCCATCTAAATAATTTCTCCGTCTATGCATAATACGAGACATATTCCTTACGTAATTTAAGTGATCTCAAGTGGCGATTTGGATGGAAGAACATTTTTTAATAAATATCCTTTCATACGTTCTTGTCCAGGTAACCTATGTTTTTCTACGTATACATACATAATTTTTGTTGTTGTATGTTATAGCTAACACTACTGTATATTCATCCACGTACAACCTTCCATCCAGTACGACCTTCAAATGATGTCGGACTCTAACATTTTTTAATTAATGGAATTTACTTTCAAAGGTCGATCGTCAATTTGAAATTGTACAGGAACAAATGTATTATTTCTGTCTAGATATTCAAGGATTTGGTAGCTGTTAGATCACTCAGTGTATCGACAAACGATCTGCAATGTGATCGAAACAAGCGTGTGAGACGTAAAACTGTTACTCGCAATAAAAGTCGAAGGAACATCATCACCAGTTAATCAAATTACGAGGTTCGTGAGAATCACGTATCGGTATAAATTCAACATCCTTATCCTTTCCGTTTATTTTTTCATCAAGGCCTCCACGGAAACCACTTTCCAAATCGTATGTTGTAGTATCGTGGACAAAAGGCCCAACAGATATCGGGTAAACCATAAACAATGTCGCGAGAAAGTCAAAGTGCCGACAGGCCCAACAATGTATCGTCTGTTCTTCGATCGAATAGTTTCGCGGGAAAGGCCTAGGTGACTCTGGCCACGAGCGGTTGCGGAACACGTGCATGGTGGGGCTATGACAAAGGGACAAAAGGAATACAAAGGGACAAAGACGAATTAACAGTCAGTGTTAGTTGAGAAGCCAGAGAGTGTGAATCGAGAAGTCAGGGAGTGCGAATTGCGTTGTCGAGAGAAACAGAGCGATGGAACCGTAGTGACGAAAGTTTTAAATAAATAATAATAAAATCCTACATTCTTGATCGGTTGAAAATTCCTGATGGTTTAGATAATTTGATAGGGAGATATCATGAACTATAAATAAACGTTTGGCGTGGCATTATAAATAATAAAATAGTTGATAATTGAATTGAGTGATCGTTTATTATTCTGGTATTAACATGGTGAGTGGCACGCTCACGCAGTGCAACACGGACGCCTGCAAGAAATTCTCAAATGGTTGGATCAGACACAACGAACTCATTTCATGGCCGACTTGATCGGCGCTTGATTTTTCTCGCAGGAAACATTAAAGAGTAATGTTTATGGAGATCAGTCTACAATATCAGAAAATACGAAGGAACGAATAATTGCTGCTTGTGATAGTAATAGGCTTGAAATCATCAAGAAAACTGTGCAACCTGTTATTGTTCGCTTAATGAAATGTACCACAATAGAAGCAAATCATATCGTAATCACGCTGAAAGTAAGCTGCACACGAATTAAAAGATTTTAGAGTCCAATGTCATTTCAAGGTCATACTATTATACACGAATGAATGCGTAATAACATTACATACGACATACAATAGAAAATGTTATGTACGTAAAAAATATGAGCGACCTTGAAAGAAACAGAAAAAAAATATCGTTTAGAAAAAAATGACAATTATCTAAATGTGTGATCTTTTCACCGATTTCAATGACCTTAAAATATATTGTTAAGGCCATCGCTCTAAACAACTTTTTCTTATATATGTTACTTTCGCAGATATTTGTAAGAACTTTTGTTTTTCTTCAATTGTATCGTCAATCTATCGTGAGAGGCATCAAATTCATTCTGATTTTTATTATCGTTAGAGATTTTTTAAAGTTTCTGAAGTGCGCTACGGTACTCAATAATTTACGTTTGCTTTCTACATTTTTTGGGGTTCCACGTTTACTCTGCCGGTGCATGGGACGACAATGTTACTCGTCGTTTCCTTCGATTCAACATTTTCAGCAGAGAAACTTCTACAATGTTTAAGACTTTTATTCTGTCTCCGTATTCCAATCTTCGTCTTGTACAATTTCTTGCATAATTTCGACTGACTCTTTCGAAAGCGTTGGCAGGTCGGTAAATCTCTGTGGGTAAGGTAGAAACGGTTCTTACGTAAGAAATATTTCTTATATCATCACAGACAGAGAAAATGTGTACGTGGCCAATTTTAAGCGAAACGTCCGCATATCATCCCCTACATGTATCGCGTCAATATTGGGGTTTTACACGTAATGTATCTAGCTTTCAAACTAGTTTGTACACATCTTTAAAGTTCGCTGCTTGATCCAAGAAGAAAGAACAAAGATTTTGTCAGTTCGCGCATTACATACTACAGGGGATATTATTACATATCTAATCGTTCATAACAATATCCATAGATGTCGCAATTATGATCTATATTGATTATGTTCCAACAAAAATTGTTGGTAATTACCGACCTCGAGGATATTGTTTAAAATTAATTGATTCAGGAAATACTTCAATAAGTTTGTATTTTTGAAACAAAAAATTAGAAATAATGACTATCCCATGAGCTGTTTTTATGAGTAACTTGATACTTTCCTGTATAGAATAACCAGATGCATAGACAAATACATTAATAAGTGTGATTCCATTTTTAAAAAAACGCCGTTTACCTTCATATCTTCTCTACATGTCCACCTGTAAAAAAAGCTAATATCATCAGATCGTGTCCTCTTCGATGCCGTTCCACTCTTGTGTGTAAAAGGCTCTTTTATACAGATAAGTAATTTTGTAATAATTTGAGGTTATGAAGTTGGATGTTTTATCCGTATCAGATTTTACATTTTCGAAATAGTTTCGGGTTAGTAGGAAAAAAAGAAACGGAGTAAATATTAAAATGTTTGCCCGTTATAAAAATTGTTTGTAGGCCGTCGTGATATATTTATAAAAATAGTAGATAAACGGTCGCGCCATGTTGATGTATAGCTGTACAGGCAGAATTCAATGTAGTAATATCTGCAGTTCCTTACAAATATTTCGAAAGTTAAAGCCGAACTGTTGTTATATATAGGAAGAAGTTGTTCAGAATGTTGACGTTTTAAAAAAAAACTGATAGTTTCAAAAAGTGTGAGTATTGGAAGAAACGGTTTGCAGATTCGTATTTAGCTTACAAAAATAAAAATAGTTAGGTTATGTTAAGAATGAAGTGGTGTAATTACCTTATGATCTCTGCGAGAAGAAGAAAAATTACACTCTAATCCATGATCTTTGCAATCTTGACAAAGAGGCCAACCACATTTTTCACAAGCTACTGCAATGGTTTCGTTCAGGACCGTGTAACAGCGAAGGCACACAGGAACGCAATTATACATAGGACCTGCTATCAGAGGTTGATCATCTTTCAAAACAATTTCCCCAACCTTGATATTTCGTGTGGCTATACAATGACGACCCAATAAGGAATCTTCTGCTAACTGTAAAACGAGGTACGTAATTAATTTCGAATTTTTCTTTGCAATTTGCCCAAAGTGGTGTATACATGTTTATAATAATATTTCTACTAGATCAATTTCATATTCCTTGTATATAACCTTCTAATAGTCCGAGTTTCGTAAAGCTTCGTCCCTCGTACCTCTATGATGTAGTTACATTTACTTTGGATAACGTTGAGCCTTTTATTACCCTCATTTTCATACACTGTTGGAATATCACATTTGTTATTTACGAAACTGAATGTGTATCTAGTATTATCAGCAAACACAAATACTTTAATGTCCATGAATGCTGAGATACCGACTGTGTATAGCGTATATAAAATTACTCTTAAGACACTTTCGTAGAAAACTTCTACGTTTATGTCCGTCTATATTTTCTTATGGAAACACGCCCTAATGGTTTGTAACACAATCTTACATACCATACACCATCGAAGGCTTTAGAAGTGCGCGATTCATTTTATTGCGTATTTCGTACATTTGTTGAATGATTGTGTATTTATTCCTTTACTCAAATTGGTATTGTGACGAACTGTTATTCGTCTGCTTCGTTCTGAGATGTGTTCATGCCTAGTACACGCATATATCGGCAGTTAAAGAACGGAATTCCTACTTGAACCTAATTCACTCTCTTTTGTGGGCCGTTATTCGTGAGTCACACGAACTATCCAGAAATCCACACTTGTTATCTGATATAAAGAGACGAACACGTCTAACAATTCAGGTCTTTTTAATTACACTAAGGAGATTTTTCAAATAGAGATTTAGAACGGTTTTTCACAAGCTTTTAAGCACACCTGTGCCAATTCCGTGTCAGTCATTCCTATAAAATTTATTTTTAAAACATTCATTTATAAAACTCATCTAGTAGTTATCAGGCGTCATCCGACGAGTATCTTCACCCCAATATAGTACCTTTGTCTCTAGAGGCATATTAGTGAATAGTTAAGTTAGATAAAGTTATCTAAGCCGGACGATAGGGTATTTGAATTTGATTCGAGGCAGAACATTTTTTTACTAAATATTTTTATAAACAACGAATTATATACAAATAATTGATTGAATATTTGGGTCATAATATAATATAATAATTATGTAATATTTTGCACTCTTTGTTTTTATCGCATCTCAGCTTTGGATTCCGAGGTATGAAAATAGACAAATTTTGATCATTTTTAAATCTATTGTAAAGATCCACATTTTGCATAACTTTCTCCTGTATATGTAAATATCGGTTAATAACTCCCGAGATATTCGCAAAAAACTATCAGTGAATTTTGCCTATAATTGTGCGCCTGTAACAGCGCGCATGACATAATTAGTTGCCGGTCGTATACAGGGTGTGTCGGAAATCGCAGTCCGACGGGTTGATTCTGTACGAAAAAATAAGCCGAAAATATAAAGTAAAATTTTTTCATACGATACTTCGTTACTGAGAAAATTGAATTCCAAACTTTGTCAAGTATACTTAAGTACACTTAACTTGGTTAATTGTAAATGCCGATTAGGCAAACAATCAACACGAGATTATTATATGCGTGAAAATAATTAAAAAACGTTAAACAATATTTTCCGGTCCCACGCCCTACTTTCAAGAAAATGGTGTTTGAACGTATTTAATTACTAGCATGTCTGACACAGGCACATGATATATTTTTATTGAGATATGTATAATTTTGTGTACTAGACTAGATTAACCGCATAGTAGTGACACACATATATGAGTATGAGTGTGTGAAGTATGTGCGTGCACTGCGTCTCCATTCCGTTAGTAGTGTGGTATAGAAGATGGCGAGGTCAAAGAGAGTGCTGAGACGCGTGCAAATGTATATCGACGAAGATCTTGTAAATCACATATTAAATAAATATGAAACTGTTTTGATATCAATTCTAAGTGTTCCTATACATTTATTTCGGCGATTATGATCCACAATTCTCAACAATTTTCTAATTTATTTTTCACCAAAGAAGGAAACATCTTAGGAAAAATTTTTATTCTACGTTTTTTGCTTATTTTCACATGGAATTTAAGCTACTGCAATTATTTATTCTTGTTCAGTCCGAGTAGCTGTCCAAACTGCTCAATCTAGATTGAAGTATACTCTTATAAATTTTGCTTTAAAATATTTAAATAACCTTACTTGTCCATGGTATTTCCAATAAAAATAAGCTCGTTTATACCAGGAGATTACTATTACTTTACCTCCTCGGGGTTTGACAGTTTGGACAATATTTCTTTCACCCAATTCAGTATTTGGTTCTTGCCAAATAACACTGAAAAACTTATTTTAGAACGCAGTATTTTCATGTACATAACTAATAGCGAATTCCAATTCTTTTTTAAATTTCGCAATGCATGTTTTCGTCTTGCAACTCTTGTGACTCATATCTAGCAGTTTTAAGTGTCCTTTGAACTGTTATGGGGTGTATTTCCGTGCTAGACTCACTTCTTACTAATCCAGCAACTTTCGAGGATATAGATTTAGGTTGTTTTTTTATTATATTGATTACCTTCCTTTTTCTCGGTCTCTAAGCTTCCTTGGACGTTTGCTTCGTGTGGCATTTGTCACATCTTTTTTTACCAAGGAATCATTTAATCACATTTCTTACGGTAAAACGACTTCTGTTAATAATTTCTCCCACTTCCGAAAAAGATTTTCCTTGCTCATATAAATTTAATGCAGTCTTTCTTTTAACTGTTGTTTTTTCATTTGTTTTATTTCCTGTTATTCACGCTTTTCTTTTTTTATGCAAAATATTCTTATCGAGTTCAAAATATAACGATCAGTTTGAATGGAGGAACTTGCCGCGTACATAACAGGTGTGCCAACAGTGAAAATATTTCAGTAGAATAGACGCGTCAGTGGAATTCACGCAGTAACTCATTTTTCAAGCGTGCCAGTACTTTTGCTCCGCTGAACGAAAATTTTTTCCAAAAAAATATTACCGACTTCGAAATGCGCTTAAAAGTAAGAAATTATTTTCATCGTATCAGTTATAATCTCTATTTCTATTTAATAATTTAATAATTGAAATAATTTCTATTTCATTTATATCTTATTCGCACACATGTGCAACAATAGTACCGATTATTCATTTACTTACTAAATAGCATGTTAAATACGTATACTGAAACCTTTTGAATAAAATACTTTCAGTATAGTGAAACATTTCAACTCTATATTTATATAATTCAAATTTCAGCAAATTTACATTTAATTGTATTAAATTGCGAGATATTTTGACACAAAATCATCAAGAACATGTTTTGATAGTGGCCAAACTGAAAAACGTCACTTGTATCTGTGAGAATACAAACTACGCTCAATGTATTAATAGTATACAGGTTAATGGACTTGTATGTATAGCAAGCTTTTTACTACACTCCTCGCCAAAAAGATAGCCCAGGTGTGCTATCTTTAATTTCTTAATGACGTATGTAAAGTTTTTCGTCCGTAACGTATAATATCAAAATATTATGAGCTCGGAATATGCGGTTCGTTGAAAATAATTAAAAATATTATGAGGTTTAATCTGTAACAAAAAAAATTGTTTTATTTTAAGAACGAAATGATAGCACACTCTGTTAATACGTTTAGAAATTGTAAAGACTTACAGTACAAAATATTGTATATACTTTCATCGTTTTTCTACTTGCTCGGTTGGGCGGAACGCATGCGCCGGTGTTTCGACCTGGTCGTCATGGTGATCTAGAGCTAAACGTGTAAGAGTGACGTTAGGCCTTTCCCGACCGACCTTCGTTAACAACGAAACACAAAGTAGAACGTTTACGCTTTGCAAAAGAAAGAATGCATTGGAAAAGGCTACTATTTTCAGACGAAAAAGATTCAACTTGGACGGTCTTGATGGGATCCAATATTATTTTCATGACACAAGAAAAGAGACAATATCGGCAATTCGACGAAATGGGAAATGGGAGGGGGCAGCGTGATGGTTTGGGCCGGCATCGGTTATTTCGGCAAGACAAGTATCAAGTTCATCGATGGGAGAATAAATAGCGTAGATACATAAATTTAATCAAAGAACAAATAAATAATCATACAGAACGCATTTCTGTGATAATGTATCTGTATACACATCAAGATTGGTCCAATTATATTTTAATGAAAATAATATACCTATTTTGCCGTGGCCTGCACGGTCCCCAGACGTTCACTGCGTATACGCGAATGAAAATCTGTATCAACACGTACAAGAATTAAAAAATGCAATTGTACGCGAATGGGATACGTTAAGTCAAAATTACACGCAGAGACTATATAAATCGATAGCAAATCGTATAATAGAAGTAATAGAAAATATAGGGGGATGTACCCATTATTAAATCAGTATATATGCTTGATAAGTAACTATTGTTAGTTACAATTTATGTTGATTATTATTTTCTTATTGTACATGTACTATTATTTCGTTCTTAAAATAAAACAATTTTTTTTAACTATTGTAGTATCGTGGACAAAAGGCCTAAGAGATATCGGGTAAACCATAAACATTGTCGCGAGAGAGCCGTGTGTGTCGTCGGTCCTTCAATCGAATAGTTTCGTAGAAAAAGCCTACACGACCTTGGCCACGAGCGGTTGCGGAACATTTTTCGTGGTGGGGCTAAGACAAAGGGACAAAAGGGATGCTGAGGCAGAAAGACAAATTAACAGGCAGTGTTAGCGGAGAAGGCAGAGAGTAGTCGAGAGAGTGTGGTCCGCGTGAGAGAGAGAGAGAGAGAGAGAGAAAGAGAGCGTTGGATCCGTGGTGACTTCGCGTCGCGTCGCCTTGCAGAAGGCTGTGTAGCGGATCGGATGAGGTTTAGGAAAGCTTTAATTGAATGCGTGTTAAGAGAGAGATTACTCCGTTGCTTGCTGTAGCTCCGTATTTTGCGTTTTAGGTGGTCCCATATATTTTCAATAATGTTTATATCTGGGAATTATGGAGGTATTTTAAGTCTTTCCGAACATTGTCCGTCTTTCAAACCTATCTTCTCTGCACTTTGATGCAGATTGTCTATTATGCTATGAAGCGGTAACTGTAGAAATATTTATTACGCGTAGATATTTTAATAGTTGAACAACAGAGACAGAAAATTATTTTGTGAAAAAGCTTATTTTCTGAAAATTAGTTTGGAGGCTTCTAGGAATACATATATAATTTTTATTTGTTAAAATTTAGTTACCAAACGCTCTACCAAATGTATTACAAACGTGTACTAAATGTTTTACTATAATTTTGTTAAAGTTAAGCTCTACACAAATACTTTTTGTATTAACTGTATCTGGGAATATTATACGTTACGGAAACATATGTAGCGGATCGTATGAGGTTTAGGAAAGCTTCAATTGAATGCGTGTTAAGAGAGAGATTACTCCGTAGCTTGCTGTAGCAACCGTCAATTGTATTTAGAATAAATTAAATACACATATATACAATTATTACAGTAGACTGAAAATACGTAATGATAACTGACTCGTTCGCGAGCGAGTCCGCTAATTTATACTGATCGGGGGGAGATCCGTAAAATTCAAATTCACTTGATATCGACGGTTGCTCTCAACGGCGACATTGTTTTTGCCGGAGGTGTTCTATTATTAATTCGAATGTCGATATCTTGAGGCACAACAACAAACATGAGTCGCTCCTGCTTCGCCTCGACCTATGACTCATGTGTCACCACAGTTGCAATATATTCAATATGCTGTTTAATCAGTAAATGAGTTGTTGCATATGTGTATAAATAAAATACATATAAGATAAAAATTATTTCATACTTTTTAGCTTAACTAACGTAAAATAGTTTCTGCTGTCATTAATAAGGCGGTAATCTATTTCTACCTAATTATTATTTATTTCAATTCTTACATTTTATTAATGAATGAAAAATAGCATATAATAGGCTGTCTTGCCCCGATTTTCCGAGTATTATATAGTAAACAGTGATAGATAGAAACTTATGTCCAAAAATGTATCCGTAGAAAAATGTTTCCTGCGACGAAAGCAGGAGTTGAAGCCAATATTGAGAAACGCAATTTCAAAGTTCTCACCCAGACTACTGTATTGAAATCATCTCCATATCAGTTCAACAATCAACAGAGCAATCATTAAACACACGTAAACGGAACTAGCGAACAAGTAATTCTTTGCAATGGTAACAGTTAACATTGAACAAATTTGAGAAACTTTGCATGCGGGACCGATCGGCAGGCACCTACCTTTTGACGATGCAAAGGTCTCATTCCGATAACGCGATCCAATCCTGAATAATCGATGAACATACACAAAAACTGGGTTTTTGCAAAAAAAGATGTAGTTTACAAAAAATAAAAATGCGAAAAATGTTTGTAACTGCCTCACAATATGCAAAAAAACTCATCTCGATTGGTTAAGGCGGTTCGAAGAAATCGGTCAACATACAAAAAATAAAAAAAAGAAATATACTCATCGAATTGAGATGCTTTCTTTCTTTCCCGAGGTCAGTATCAAGACTGACCTTTACGTGTATTATATGACTTTTCTTTATTATAAGTATTCCTAAAATTGTGTACAAGTATACAAGATATACTAGTATATTAAGCTTTAGAGTCGAAAATTATATTTTACAAAAAAATTAAATAAAGAAGCACGTTCTTTGCATAGATTTACAAAAAATTGTATCAAAGATCCAGACTGTGCCAATACTTCCATTCGGCACTGTACAATGTTACAACTACATATTTCCTCATAGATATTATATTATGCATCATTTTCAACTTTCACTTGTAATTTTAAGTAATTTATAACGTATTAAACTTTGAAAAAGTAGAAAGTACGATGTATACTTGAATTTCTCATAACTAGGTACTATAAAACAAAGAAAATTTAAATTCAACATATGAAAAAATTCGTTACGTTTAATATACGCCTCTTTCCGTGACCCCTTCGAATGTTATATACTCGTATATATACTTTGTAAATTTTATAACAGAAATTTTATAATAGAAATTTGTTTAAAATATGTAATGTCGTTAAAAATTTCGTAAAACTCTGACATTTTAGTTCCAGAATTAATGGTTAAACTTGAGAAAATCATACAAGAGTAATAAATAAATTAAAATCAAAACTATTTAATTATTTAATGTTTTGTCTTCAAATTTCGGATAATTAATACGATTCGGACTTAATATAAATTTGAAACAATTGTACATTATATTTATACCAAACTATCCTTTGTACATAATTAGCACGCTATTCCAACGTCTAAACATATCGTGCGATGTTGCCACATCAACTACACTGCGCAGCTTCTAACAAATTTGCACGTAAACCTATCTCTTCATAAGCATTTAAGAAAAGCATTTATTATATTCACAGAACAGTTTTACAGAAATTAATAAATACACCATCATATTTCGATATAATTTGGTGCCAATTTTTGGTTCTTGAATATAGATTCCTGTTTCAGAAGAAAAAGAACTAAGAGTCCTTTCTTAAATCCGCCACGTGTCACTGCGTTAAAATGCATCGGCTTTTGTTAACAATTTCTCTACAACTATGTGATAAATCCATTCCAGATTTTTCGATAATTTCGTTCCAAAATTGAGAGTAGTGTTGAATTTTGAGCTTTACCTAACAACTACTTCAGGCAGCACTGGAACTCGAATTTCTTTCAAATTCTGGTTAAGGTTCTAACCTTATAAATAAGATAACCTTAACCAAAATAACGCATTGACTTTAGGCGATGAAAATCATACTTAAATCAAAAACCATGTTCTAATCGTTCGATGGATATTGTGACAAATAATTTTCAAACATCGTGTACAAACTTTATAACGCATAAGGAACAATTTTACAAGGCTTGCTTTTTCTCCTAAGAACTAAGACTAAACTTAATATAACATAATTATATAATTGAATGCATAGGTTAGAAAATATTAGATTGGTACGAAGATTACCAACCTTAAAACTTTTACAAGCTTTCGCGTGATTCCTCCAATCCTCTTTCTGATGTTGCTTACTGCAGTAATAAACATTTCCACAGGCACTACATTTATGAATTGCATTTTTCCCGCAAATCGCACAAGTAGTCTGAGATTCCATTGTTAAAACTTGTAACAAACTCATTTACAAAAATGCATGTAATTACACACGTTGTGGTAAAAATAATTCATACGTTCTTAATTATTTTAATATTATTCTATGTGCTAACATTTTTTATTTATAGTAACAGAGATTTAAATCATTAAATTATAAACTCTCGTTATTAAATAACAATTTGAAAAAGATAGAAATTCCAGTAATATTTCGAATTAGTATGATATATTTAATACATACTACGACCAAGGAAAAAAATGTAATATTGCAAGTAAAACAAATTTTCATAAAAATAATAGATATTTTTTCATTCTCATCACAGTTTGATTAAGTTACATATCCACGTATAATATTGTTAATTAAGCGATTAAAATATATAGTCTAAAAAGTAGATGAGCGAAAAATATAATTTAATTATACAAAAATTTATTAATACGAAGTCGTTAGAAATGGCATATGAATATAAAAGAAATGTATTTTGAATATAAAAATGCGCAAAATTTAATGAAACACACGGTATTGCGATTAACCGTGCAATTAAATGCATCGTCCTATTGAAAAAAAGAAATGAAGGAAGAAAAATGTTTAAGATCTGAAAACTTACCACAAATAACTTTTCAATCGTAAGAATTCGAACAAAAAATTGTTAAATATCTTCTTTCATTTAATAAATTTCATTCACTTATAACTGTTATGTACTTCTATAATAAGTTTTATATAAGATAAAATTTAAATAGAAGTTTAGTTTACACATATTCTGTTATAAATTAAAAGTACAAAGTGTTTCATTAAATTCTGAAAAAAGAGGTAATATTAAATTACGTGGGGTTTCAAAAGTATTAGTATTACAAATGTAGCTATTTCGAAATAATTGAAACAAATATACGTTTAGTCGAAAAAGTAACTGAAAAATTGTACAACACACGACGCGATAAACTACTTTGTTTAAAACAAGGAGCGTCCGCTTTTGCACGGTGTTATAGACCAACTAAGCGTATTGCTTGAGAGGAAGTTGATTTCCAGAATAGAATCTATTTAGAGAAGAGCAACAGTACTTGTGCCTAGACATGTACGCAAGTAATTATATGCCTAGGTATAATGCGTGTAGCATAGTACATCTACACATCATTCAATATGGAGAACATTGAATGATAATGGAATCTATGTATCCAAAAAATATATAAAATCGCGTGCTTCTTATATTTCTCTTTTTTTTCTTCTTCAACACGTTGCGTATTTCCAACTTTATTGTTAGAAAATAGATGTACGTACATCTGTATTGTACGAGCGAAAAATAAAAGAGAGAAAGACAAAAGGAAAACGCCATGAGCGCATCGCGTATGTGTCGAATGAATGAAGATGCAATAAAACGAGAGCACGTTAATACTTCGTTATTTTGTTATACATAAATTTTATATTTAATAAAACGTTATATACTATCACTTTAATATTCATAAACCATTAATTTTATCAATTAGATCTAGTAGCAAAGTAAATCTTCAGCTAAGGAATTACAAAAATGAAAATCCTCTAGGAATATATGTATTATGTTTACTTTGAACCATATTTTACGCACTTTTAAGTACTTATTTGCTCTTCATAGCTTTGAAAATCGAAGAAGATTAACTATCTTTCTAAGCTAGATTATACTATTGAAAGACTTTGTACTTTTTCCGAATGGTAACGAAAAATTTAATAAAAGTTGAAATAACAAATAAAATATCTGAATTAAATAAGTATTTATATCGAAATACTACGTATACGTATAAAAGTTGTGAAAAAGATATTTGCCATGGCGGTGATACTACATTTCTGAATCGCTAAATCTTCATATCTTGCAATAAAAGGTAAAACTTTTTTACTACATCTTATTCTACTCATCGCAAGGATAAAGAGCCTCAAAGGAACCGTGGATCGCAGCTCAACCTCCCTCTGAGGGAAAACATGTTACAGTTTTATTAATTATATATGTATATACATATGTATATAATTTTACTTTATTTATAATACATTTGTGTATCGTAATCAGATGCAGGGTACACAGCATCCATTGCTGAGCGTAGATATTCCAGATACACCATTGGATATCCTATTTCCATCTTTTCCTTCTCTTTCTTTTTGGATCTGCGTAATAGGCGCGTCTGCGTGCCAACTTCTATAAGCCGCTTCGAATTTATATAACATATTCCGGTGAAGCTTCTCTTAAAGATTTTCCTAAAGGAAGAATCTCCTAGACAAAGAAAGAAGAAGTAAGATTACGCGTTGATCTTGAGCGAAGGAAAGCATATTCACTGCGATACTTATTTTTGAACGATTAAAATTCAAAGTAAAAATGATCCACTGAATTGATCCAACTGTGGGAAATCACGATGATCGGAAACTTCTGGACTAGCGATCTTCCGTTATTACTTGATCGATTTCATGCGCTAAAAATAATCCTCAGAGACTTCATTCAAGCTCTATCTGATTACGAGATGTAAATATGTTATAGATGAAGTCAGTTTTGTATAATTTGAGTTAGGGGCGTGTAATGAATATTCTCTGGAATCAGTCCTCGTAGCGTACAACCGAAGTAATGCGAATTAGCACAAGTGTGAGTAGTATAGAATCGACAAGTGACCGCGCGAATTAGACACTAATGGCAATGGTCTTAGGTTCGATAGCGAATCCACGGTCAACGGGATGACAGGTGCGATATACTTCAAAGTCGAAATCGGGCGTACTGTACTTGCTAGTAGTACAAGAATGACTTGTTTAACGCGGAGTATCCGCTGATCGAAAGATGCCAGACAACTTGTTGCGATCTCACGAAAGAGAATGACTTCCCGTCACGTCGACGTTGCAAAGAAAAACTATGATGGGTGTGTGCCTAAGGGCAAAAGCTGGCTTGATCTCGATGTTCAGTACGCAAGAAATAACATGTTTAAAAGATTACCTGAAATATCCTGCTTGTCTTTGACATCATTAAAAATAAATTTTGAAATATTAATTTGCAATGAATGAAACACTGTTGATAAATTATTTATTATACTAGGACATTTCTTTTATGAAGAATGAAGTAAATGCTGAAAGACTTGGTTAGTTTTTTCGAAATTAAAGGTAATGAAATAATAATTAAATATTTTTCTTAACGCTAGAATGGACAAGAATTATAATAAAGGAACGGTATCTAAATATAAATCTGAAAACTATTGAGGTGAACTTATTAATGAAGAATTATAGACTTAACATTAGGCAATACATAATTCTAAACAATTAGTTAAATAGTAAACATGCAAAAAGTTACTTCAAGCTTGACGTATAATATCTTTACAGTGAACAAAAATTATTTTTTACCAAGCAGAAGCCCAAATTAGTGATTTAGAGATATCAATAACTGAATTAACTCGTTTTGTTATTAAGATTAATTAATTCTTGTGTTATTAGGATTTTGAACTTTTTTCAAAATACGCAGAATACAGAAACGGCGTTTATGCTACACAATCTTTATCTAAACAATAGGCTGTTAATAAACAGGTTGAAAAACCATTCAGAGGATGCAGTTTCGTAGAAACTTTGAAGGGATTATTTTTCCTGTATGCAAACGGATATGATAAATGATAAACCAATAATAACTTTTTTTTTTTCTTTTTATACGTGGGGAAATCCTCATGGACACTCAGTGTTGCCTCACCACAACAACTGAGTAGTGTCGGACTCTTACCGACTAAAACCCCACGGTTGACCTCTAGACGTTATTAGGTGCCCCGGGGTCTCTTTCGAATTACTACCAGGATGCAGCCTCGTCGTCGTTCTTCCTTCTTGGTTGAAGGAAGGCATCCCAAAACGTTTGACCTCCTAGTCTGCCAGAGCCACGAAGCCCCAGTGTGTCCTCCTATGTTCATGGGGGCGCCGCAGCCCTAGCGCGTCCTTTTCGTCAACATCCACACGGAGCGGTCACCCATCTTTGACCGCCCCGCGGCCCAGTGCTGCTTAACTTTCGTGATCTCACGGGAACGAGTGTATCCAGCACGGCCAACAGGCGTTGACTGATAAACCAATAACTGTTGTAAGACAAATTGTAAAAGTTGTAGTATACGAGTTAATATCTTTAAATACAAAATGTCGGCTATATAAGTTGACAACTGATGAGACGTATTGGCACGCGCAGTTGAGAAAATATACACGTTGAACGTATGCGTTATAAAAACTAAAATTTTATTTAAATATAACAAAATTTTTTGTCAATTGTCCATGAAAACATATTTAGTTTTGCTATTGTAGAAACCACTGGCTAGTGATCTTTATAGATGTAAACAGGAAACGATGGTGATTTAACGCAAACTTAATATAGCAGTGTACCATAACTAAGACAATCCTCGCCGTGTTCTAGACCAGGCGCTCGAAGTGAGCACCGAAGGCCCAGTGGCTGTCGAGAGTAAAACTCAGATATTTCATTCGAGTTCCCACCTCGACCCTCACTCTCCCCAATCTCCCCGCTGGAGGCGTCCCGTGATCGGTCCTGCTACAAAATCACAGGGTTGCGGTGTTTTCCAGGGACATCTCCAGCCCCAGTCCCTCGATGGAGGCGATCACACAGGCTACCGCCTGCGAGACTGGTGGTCTTGCCCCAGATCAGGGCCAACGTGTCGTCAGCAGCCAAGTACGTCGGCGCCGAATTCGGGGGCATCGGTACCCGAAGTACTGCGTCGTACGCGAGAACCCACAGTAACCGTCCTAGCACCGAACCCTGCGGGAATCCACGATTCTTGCGGCAAAAGTAAATAAGTTTGTCGAGGAAGGAGCAACAATAAGGAGGGAGACAGGCCCTCAAATCGAAAGAATATAATAGTACACAAAATAAATTATAATAATAATAATAAAATAAAAAGAAATCAAAGGCGGCACTATCTGTATTTGGCGTATTTAGCTCCTGCCAGACATCCTCCTGAAGCAAGGGAGGTAGAAAATTTGTATAAAGATCTATGGGGTAAAGCAAACCCATCAGACCTCCCTATACTAAAAGGATGTGCTTCAGGAGATTCTATACACGAATACTTTCTTCCGGTTGTCGCTGAGGAAATTAATAAGAGAATCAAAAGAATAAGAAATAAAACGGTCGCAAGTCCGGATGGATTAGAAAAGAAACATCTAGTTCCGGTGCTGGCTTTGCTGTTTAACATTATATGTTATATCTTTCATTATCCGGAGAGTTGGAGGGAGAATAGGACTACACTGTTGAGGTTATTGTAGTTATACGGATCGAAGAACGCGTGGATAAATTGTAAAAGTAGCAAATATATTTAACGATAACAAGTAGATACAAGTATGAATACAGTTGAGCTGGTCCAGATCCGCACGCTAGCAGTGTTACCCTGTGACTGAAAATCCCGAAGCCGTCGTCGCTTGTCTAATGTGAAAGGCCTAAAGTGAGGGATAATCGAGGCAGAGATACTAAGCACGGTTAAAAGAATAAGAAAACTCTCTTTAAAATCAGGTCAGAAGATGGAGCTTCTGCAAGAATACATACTCCCTCGCTACATATATAATTTATTAATAAACACACCAAGCGAGGGAGTGTTAAAGTTATTGGACAGCGAAGTCAGGCAAGAAGTCAAGGGGATATTACACCTAACGCCTTCAACTTCTGTTGGGTTCTTCTATGCACCCAAAACAATGTAGGTGTTGTGGTTACGTGGATTAAAGAACACGTGGATAAATCGCAAAGATAGCAAATATATTTAATGTCTATGAGTGGATACAAGTATGAATACAGTTGGTCTAGATCCGCACGCTGGCAGTGTTACCCTGAGACTGAAGAAACCCGAAGCCAACGTCGTCTCTCTAAAACAAATGGTCTGCCATCGTCGCTTGTCTATTGTCTATGCACTCTCAATGGCTTCAGTGACTGAGGAAACTAAACAGTACAGATGTAGAGTTTTTCCAGAAGTGCTGACCACTTCAACAGTAGGATTAGGGCTGTCGAGGTTTGAACATCTAGTGAAGCTCGGCACTTTTAAAAACGCAAGTAAAATGAAGAATTCTTCAGATCCAGCGGCCTCAAGTTTAATCGATCCGAGTACGAAGTTGAAACTTAAGAAAATCGCCAACTGCCTGAGAAATAACTGGTCGGGTACTTCCACGGACACAGAACGCGCCAAAGGGAGACTAAAAAGCAGACATATAAAACAATGGGCCGACTTGCAAAGTCAAGGACACGGCGTGGCAGACTTCGCAAGAGAAGAACTTGGCAACGTGTGGCTCAAAGAAATCGTCTCGTTTCATTGACGCCATAAGGCTAAGAACTAATACCTTCGGCACGAGAGTAGCCTTAGCAAGAGCCGATAAGAAAATCAATACTGTGTGCAGAAGGTGTCATGTCCAGCCCGAGACCCTAGGGCACATTTTAGGGCTCTGCCCATACGCTGAAGGCTTAAGAATTAAAAGGCATGACAAGGTAAAAGCTCTCCTCGCCAAGAAGTTACAAAGAAATAATGAAGTTTAAATTATAATTCGCGGAGCATGCCAAAAAGCAAGTCTATAAAGCTGAAAAAACTTTTTACATGCTTATTCATGACGAAATACTTAAATCGCAAAAGTTAAATGACTATGTTAGAAGTTGATGGTGAGACCGATTTTGAGTTATGCCTCATCTGCCTGGTTCAACCACACGGCAAGCCAAATGGAGGCTTTTCGTTCATTTGAATGCTCAGATACTACACAGAAATAAACAAAAAATATTATCATTACACACAGAGATAGTATTCATCGCAAAAGATTAAAATTTTATAGCAATAAAGAAAATAATAAATAAAGACATAAAAATAATAAATGGTAATTAAATATATATTTTGTCTTTTTTTTTCACGTGGGGAAATCCGCACGGACACTCCGCCGCCCTCTGGGTGGCGACGGGGTGGTGTCGGACTCCAACTGACTAAAACCCCACGGTGGTCTTCCTGACGTTTGGTAGGAGTGCTCCGGGACCTCTTGCGAACTACTGCCGGGGCACTCGTTCGTCTTCTCCCCAAGGTACCACGCCTCCTAGCGCCACGCCACGGTCTCCGGGTCATCGTGCAAGTCCGAGGAGGCCCAGAACCTCCTCAGAAATATATATACTTTGTCTGGTATGCCCGTAAAACGAAGGAAATACAATGCGAAAATTATTCGTTACATACACAGATACACTTACTGCATATGGGAACTCGGACGAAAGAGGAGAGAGAAGAGAACCTCGTTACAGTGAACTTGGTGGCGTGCGAAAGTTTGCCGAACAACCGTCTTTTCTTAAGATGTTCGTTTCCGTTAAGGTGTTCGGAGGGTTCCTATTCCGGAACTCGGCAGCGGAACCGCATACCATTCGGACTCTCGTGAAAGTGTTCGTCGGGGTAACCCAAAATGACCTGGAGACGCCATCGGCAGATCCGAGAAGAGTTTTCGTTTCTGTATAAGCGTTCGAGTTCCCTTGAAACCTCTAGCAGGGAGATAGTGTTTGGAATGACCCCGGACATGAGTTGCTTTAAAATTATTGTCCCATTAATGGGAGACAAGGTTGTTTGTTCGGTCTGTGAGGCAAAGAAAGCCCACTTTTTCTTCACGACGTTGGGGGATCTTAACGAACACTATGCAGATACCCCCATTCAATGGGGATGTTTCAAATGTTTTCCAAGCTCCATGGGGCAAGATGCTATATTCCGAAATCTAGCGACTCCACGCGGTGCAGTGAGCATCGATTCAGGCATGATGCTTGCTCCATGAGTTTCGGGACCCAACGAGGGCTATCGACGCATGAACGGCATGTGAAAAATATTAACGACGAAAACGGCTGATCAAGTAAGAAGTAAAAGAAAGACTCTAAGAGCAGACTCTAACAGCAAATGAAGAAGGGATTCTTCAGGAGGGGACCCTAGAAGCAGAGGGTGGGTGCGATCTCGTTGAGCCAGTCATGGCGTCAGCGGGAGTAGAAGCGTGCGATTTGAATATGGAAATGTTTCACGATTGGCAGCGAAGCCTCGAGAAAGAGATGGAAAATCAAACCGAGGTGCTCCCTTTGTTAAGGAACATTTACACGCGGTTGATCGAAATTTAGGGAAACTAAAAGGAACAGGGAACTTTTAGTTGATAGAATCGATAAGTTTATTGGCACATCTCTGTATAGAGCACTAAGAAGAAGTAAGAACAAAGGGATAAGGATAAATAAGTCCCAAAATTATCGCAGAAAAACAATAATAGAAGGGATGGAGCAACGAGATCAAAACTGAAATCAAAGAAAAAGTTACTCCTACGCACGTTGCCAGGAGATTTTTAAAGAATGTCCAAAAATGTTGGCCGACATAATTGTTAATAATGATATCGCCTATTTGGAACCAGCCACACAACCGCCAGAGGCAAGGGAAGTGAAGAGGCTCTACGAGGGTTTGGTGTCCCAGTTGTCACTGTGCGATTACTTTTTGCCGATTACTGTCGAGGAGAGTTCTGCCTGAGCAGTAGACCCAAGCGGACGTACGAAACAGTGTCTCCGTAAGTGCGACAAGACAAAGTGACAAGTCATAACCAATCGCTAAACAAGCAAAAAAAAAAAAAAAAAAAAAAAAAAAAAAAAAAAAAAAAAAAAAAAAAAAAAAAAAAAAAAAAAAAAAAAAAAAAAAAAAAAAAAAAAAAAAAAAAAAAAAAAAAAATGCAACAAATAAAGCCAACAAAAATATTAAACAACGGTGAAACATACATGATAAACAGAGCAGTAGATATAACAGACCCAACCAAACCAACAAACGAAGAAATAGAAATGGAAACCACACAAACGAACGACGAGAGGAACAACACCAACATCGAACTAACGCACCAGAACGAAAGCTGGAAGATTGTAACTCCCAGCAAAAAACGAAAAATAACACCAAACTCAAATGCTAGGAGGGCTGTAGAAACAGAAAGGCAACAATGGCTCCAAGATATACCTCTCCACAACTGCTTCAGCGCACTGCCACAAGAGAAGGAAACAGACCCAACTTTTATAACTAAAACACACATCGCCAAACCACTACCTATCTATATAGATGCCCAGATAATAGACCCCCTCATCGAATTGCTAAACACCACGGCAGGCAACGAAAACTACACCATCAAGCAAATGAAATTGGACCAGGTAAAAGTACTAACCAACACCCCAGAAACCTACAGAAAGGTGGTTAAATTACTAAAAGAAAAAAACGCCGGGTACCACACATACCAGCTTAAAGCGGAAAAAAGCTATAAAGCAGTAATCAGAGGATTACACCCAAAAACAAACACAAGAGCCATATGCGAAGAACTAGCCAAAATCGGACACCAGGTAAGGACAATGAACAACATAACCAGATATGACACTAAACAACCACTACCGCTATTTTTAATTGAACTAGAACCCAAAATCAATAATAAGGAAATATTTGAAATCAAAAAAGCTTTTAACACAATAATCACAGTCGAACCACCCAGACATAAAAAAGACATACCACAATGCATGCGGTGTCAACAATACGGACATACAAAAAACTACTGCAACAGAAACCCGGCGTGCGTTAAATGCGCAGCAAAGCACCTAACAACGAACTGCCCATACGAGGGAAAAATAAATGACGTAAAGTGCTACAATTGCGGTGGAAACCACCCAGCTAGCTACAAAGGCTGTACAATCAGAAAACAAATACAACGCAAACTGTTTCCGCCGCTTCGAAACAGGACGTACAATAACTATCACACACAACAGGACAGCGCAGAAACCGAGATATCAACAAACGTACACCACGTAATGAATTTCAATCACAACAACACCAACACCCCTGGAAGCCGAAGCTACGCACAAGCAACCAAACAAACAACACCCATAGACAACCAAAACCAGAACAATAACACCAACGACGCTACAGAGATCAAAGAACTCCTAAAACAATCCATCAAAAACACTGAAATGCTAACAAGAATGATTAGCGAACAAAATGCAGTACTCATACTTACAAACATGTTAAGCAAAAAATAAAAATGGACGCGATCAAAATAGCAGCCTGGAACTCTAACGGCCTACAACAAAGGGCCCTAGAAACTAAAACATTCCTGTATCACAACAACATCGATATATTACTCGTATCAGAAACGCACTTCACCACAAAAAGTTACATAAAAATACCGCACTATACCGCACTATACGAAGCACCCCTCAGGAAAAGCACACGGAGGGACAGCAGTAATAATAAGAAACGAAATAAAACACCACCTACACAGCCAAGTTAGCGAGGAATACTTACAAGTAACCACAGTTACCGTACAATCTAGCAGCAACCATTTACAGTTGTCAACAGTATATGCACCGCCGCGATACAAAATTACAGCGCAAATGTGGGAAGAGTACTTCCAACAATTAGGCGACAAGTATATCGCAGCGGGAGACTACAACTCAAAGCACACACAATGGGGATCAAGAATCACTACACCACGAGGTAGAGTCCTGGAAAAATACATAAAAAAAAATAACCTCAATCTATTATCCACAGGAAGACCGACATACTGGCCGACAGA
>JACXIT010002219.1:0-11126 GCA_014737525.1 Bombus difficillimus | reverse complement strand
ACGGAGGTGTGGTATTATTATTTCTTATGTCGCGGCAGGTATTTGTTCCTCGAGGCACAACAACAACATGAGTCGCTTCTGCTTTGCCTCGACCTATGACTCATGTGTCACCACAGATCACACACGCCGTCTTCTTTGTGTAGGTGTGATAACGAACCGAAATCGATGCTTCTATTAAACAGTACAGAAGTAGAGTTTTTCCAGAAGTGCTGACCACTTCAACAGTCTTTGATCAACGGTTGCACGTAACGGCGACATTGTTTTGCCCGGAGTTGATTTGTCGTTATGTTTCGTGCGTCAAGGCGGTGTCAATGTCCCGAGGCAAAACAACAACATGAGCCGTTCTAGATTCACCTCGTTCTATGGCTCGTGTGTCGCTACAGATACTTGTAACGGATTATGAGGAGTATGAGGTTCGTGTATTATAATAACTATAGAGGTATTGCCGCTGCAACCGTCAGGTATATTCGTAATAGATGGAATAAGTATAAATTATAAATGAATTACAAATTATAAATAAATTATAAATGCCGTCGATAGACGCAGTACAAACGTTGTCGTCAGATAATATACTGAACGCTCGCGGATAATTCTAAGACTCGTATGCTTCGCAGATAAAGACTCGGATGATAGTGTCACAGACAAAATCCGACTAAACAAAGCGATAAGATAGCGAAATTCCAAGCGCCTTAGCACGAGTGACCATCGGATTACATCCGGTCACTCTATCCGTTCTCAGAAATATACGATCGAAGCCTTTTCCCACTCCCACGAATAAAAGAATTTAAATACTCCTCCTAAAATCATCCAAGTTAATCTTGAACAGTCACGCCTAGAGCTCGGAAGTGTATTGCAAACAAGAGAAAAAAAATAAATTTCTTTTTATTTTGCGTGACACTCTCAACGGTGGCATTGTTTTTGCCGGTGGTGCTCTATTATTAATTTCGAGTGTCGATGTCTTGAGGAACAACAACAACTCATGTGTCACCACATATTATTCAACTTTTAATATTTCTTTTTCGTATGACAAACAGTGTAACAATCACCTACGCGTAATGTACACAACAGCTTTTGCAAATATATCTATTAGGGTGTCTTTCTTTCACAGACACGTCTTTTACAACGACGCATCTTTATACAAACATGAAACCTGATTTGTCGAACGTTGTGATCTTTAGTTTGATGGAACAAAATGGATCATACGTAATTCGATAAAATAATATAAAACGGAAAATGTTGTGCATCCATTATTTCCTTATAAAACGAAAGAAACTTTCCGAACAACCTAAAAGTTTCACTGCGTCTTGAACAGTTGAGCTCGGAAGTGTATTGCAAACAAGAGAAAAAAATAAAGTTTCTTTTTTTCTTAAATTTCTCTTTATTTTACGTGACAATAGCTCGGTAATATGTCGGTAACGAGAACTGCCGCTCGCGATCGTGTCCGCTTATTTATACTGGTCGGGGGGGAGTCAGAAAATTCAAACTTGTCTAAAAACGACGGTTGCCCTCTACGGCGACATTGTTTTTGCCCGGAGATGTACTATTGTTAATTTCGTGTGTCGAGGCGGTGTCCGTGTTCCGAGGCACAACAACAACATGAGTCGCTCTCGCTTCGCCTCGACCTATGGCTCGTGTGTCGCTACAGATACTAATTGTTATGCTGATTCGCTAGACTGATTCGTTATACTTATTCGCTCGACCAATGATCTCGATGACTCGATACTGATATCAATTCGCGCGACTGACTACGTCTGGAGAATGTGACATCAACCACATCTTAATCTACATCAGAGACCGGGACGCGCTTCGGAACCGATAGGCTGATGATAGAAATAAATTTGTGGCGGCACTCGGCGACCATGTATGTCGGCGAAACGAAGTGCCTAATGAACCCTCAATATCCCAACGGTCCTTTCGCCGAATATTCCAGAACGCCTAACAAACGCGTGGATAGTGGGGATATTGAGGGATGACAAAGAAAAGAAACAGATGAGTTCAAAAGTAAAATTGTAAGAGCTCAGTCTTAAAAGGTCGTTCCTAGAGTTCGGAACTCAAGTGTAAACCAAGTGCGAAGAAATAAATTCTGTATTTTCATTTCATTATTTTTTTTTCTTTTTGTCTTTTAAATTTCGTCTTCGATTTTTCTTTTCCCTTCCTTTTTTTATTATTTTACGTGACAAGAACATGGTCGTCTATTTATACTGGTCGAGGGGGAGGGGGTACCGGAAGGTTTGAACTTGTCGCCGGTTGTCGGTTACACGTAGCAGCGAAATTGCTTCGCCCAAAGTTTATTTATTATATTATGCGCGTCGTACAGTGTTAATCTTCTGTGGCAAATCAACTACGTGGACATCTTCGAATCCAAACGTCCTAAGACGCATATGCCGCTAATGAAAATTATACTGAGCAATAGCTGTTTGTATAGAAAACAAGGAATGTTAATCTTCCGAATCTCTTTTAAACTAGCATGACTTTTTCATACAAGGTCATTTGAAAATCATTGTGTTGTCGGTCGTTCAATTTATTTTGACGAAAAATGTACGATGACATTAATAACTCGGAAAAAAAGTAATGAAATGCGATATTCATCGTTCTAAAAAAAAAAAAAAAAAAAAAAAAAAACAATTTTGTGTTTCGACAACTTTTTATCGGCAGACATAACACATATAAGACATTCAAAGATAAGAAAACCAAGTTACAGGAAATACTCTGTATGTTGTAAAAAGACACAATACTTACCTTGACGACGTATTTCAAAATCGATGGAAATCGATGACTTATATCCTATTCTGCATTACTTTCATTTTTGTAGCTATATTAAAAAGCGAGGATTAGAATTTTTTCACTTACTCAATCACGATATGATTCGTCAAACACTATATTCAGAATTGGGCAACATTTTATTCGGATAATAGATAACGGACAAAAGGAAAGAATCGAATTTTATTTCGCCAATGAATAAATATCTAGTCGAATAATTTATTCGAACAAAAAATTATGCAAAAAATTTCTGAATAAAAATTTACTCGAATACTTTATTATAAGGATTTGTTTATTTGGATAAAAATTTTCTTACGTTATATCGCAGATGAACAAAATAAGAACATATAGATTGAACTAAATATAAAGTATATTCAAACTTTATTGTTCAATTGCTGTTATTTTGATTTTTACTATTGCTTTTTGACCAATTAATTATTTTATAAATGGAATTGGACTAATCGTGAATATATGTATGTGATGTAGTAAATCTCGGGGTAATTCAGGTGATCGATTCTGAAGTCCGAAAATCGAGTTTATTGTGAAAATACTTAAATGAGATACAAGAATAAACAATAATTAATACTAATCTATAACAGTAAACAATAAATAACAAGTTCTGTGCAACGTCTAACTTTTTTTTTTTTTTTTTTTTAACGTGGGGAAATCCTCACGGACGCCCCGCCGCCCTCTGGGAGGCGACGGGGGAGTGTCGGACTCAAACCGACTAAAACCCCACGGTGGTCATCCTGACGTATGGTAGGAGTGCCCCGGGGCCTTTTGCAAATTACTGCCGGAGCACATCCTCGTCTTCTTCTTGTTCTGGAAGTCATCCTTGCTTCATGATGAGGCCGTTAGGAGGGACCACGCCTCCCAACGCCGCGCTGCCCGGACCGTCGTGCAAGTCCGAGGGGGGACCCAGACCCTCCTCGGCGTGACGGCGTTCTTGATGGATCCTGTCTCCTCTTCCGCTCTCTCTCGGCGCGCTCCTTCGCGAGCATGACTTGCTCGCAAAAGGAGCGGCCGGCGAGATACTCCTGGTGCCCCCTCAGCATGGCGTTGACGATCGCCGAGGGGGCCAAACTCTCACGTATGGCGAGCTGCAGTACCCGGCGCTGCTCTGCCCATGCTGGGCAGAATTCTAACGTGTACTGCGCCGTGTCCTGTCCTTCCCGGCACTGGTGACAGATGTCGGTCACCTCTCGCTGAATCCTTAGCAGGTACTGACCGAACGCTCCGTGTCCCGTCAGCAGCTGCGTCATCCTAAATGAGAGCGGCAGTCCGCCACGATCTCTCCAGGCCTCCCAGTTCCGTAGGACCGCTCCAACGGCCCGACTAGGCCGCACAGTCTCCTCGGTGGCAAGCTGGATGCGCCACCGTTCCCAGGTCTCCAGTCTCGCTTCTTCCCGGACTCCGAGGGCGGGCCGGCCGGCGGAAGGCGGATCCCCGGTCGAGCACTGGCCCCGCAGGTGATTGTGCACCCGTTGGAGCGCCAGGGCCTGCAACTCGAACGGAGGAGACGCCGCCAGCGCGGTCGCCGACGCGTAGGATATGGTCCGATATCCTCTGACGGTACGTATGGAGGTCGTCCTCTGCAGCCTTCTCAGCAGCACTAAGCTGCGGCGATTCTTTAGCAGATCTTCCGCCCACACTGGGGCCCCGACAGGACCCTGGATCGAATCACTCCCTCGTACAGTCGACGAACCGCGACTCCGGCTCCGCCGATGTTCGGTAAGAGGCCGCACAAGGCGTTGGCTGCGGCCGATACTTTCGGGATCAGCAGTTCGAAGTGCGGCCCGAACGTCCATTGGCTGTCGATGGTGAGGCCCAGGTATTTCATACGGCAGCCCACCGGAACTTCCTTCCTCTTCTCGTTCACACACAGCCCTGGAGGAGCGGTTCCTCTGCGATGTTGGTCGAAGAACCACATAGCCTCGGACTTGGCAGGTGACACGCTCAAGCCCAGCTTCTCGATGGCGCCAACCGCGCACGCCACTGCGACTTCTCCGAGTTGGATGGTCTCGTGCCTGTATTTCCCACCAGCCAGGACCAAGGTGTCGTCGGCGTAGCACACCATCCCTGTGCCAGGCGATAGAGGACAGCGAAGGACCGCGTCGTAGGCGGTGATCCAAAGGATAGGGCCCAAAACTGAACCCTGTGGAACACCCCGCTCGACGGGCTCTCGCTCTTCACCATTTCTGCCGGTGTACTCGACCCACCTGTCGTCCAGATAGGCTCTGATGACTCGGACGAGATAGGGAGGCACCTGAAAATATTCCAGGGCTTCCATTATCGCCTTCCACGGTATGGTGTTGAACGCGTTGGTGATGTCGAGAGACACTGCCAACGCCACCCCAGTCCGGGAAACCATGGCCTCCGCCATGGACCTCATGCGGTTCACCGCATCGATGGTGGAGCGGCCCCGGCGAAAGCCATATTGGCTGTCGTGCCAACCGGGAACCCTCCACGCCACATGGATCTACAGACGGGTGGCAATTATACGCTCGAAAAGCTTGCCCACCTCGTCCAGAAGGCACTCCGGCCGATAGGCGGAAGGTGAGTCGGACAGACGTCCCTCCTTTCTCAGCAGCACCAGCCTTGCTTTCCTCCAGATCTTCGGGTAGACACTCTCCTTCAGGCATCTGTTAAAAAGATGCCGCAGACGGGGAGCCAAGATGTTGATGGACTCCGCCCAAACCCGGCCTGCGATTCCATCCGGACCCGGTGCAACGTCGCGAGTGGCCATTCTCTTCGTGGTACCAAGAGCTCTTCATCGGTCACGGCCAGAGTGACTCGATAGGCCGAGTGGAGGGTGACCGTGTTTGTCTCGCCGCGTCGTCCTGCCATGGGAACAAAGTCCCGATGACATTGGCAAGCAAATCCGGATCCATATTTGCGGTTAGTGGGGGGGGGGGGGCCCAGGGACGTACCTTCTTCGTTACTATACGATAAGGCCTGCCCCACGGATCGGATTCGACCGCCTCGACAAGGTCCGTCCAGGATCGGGCTTTCGCGATCTTGATCTCCCGCCGTAGAGTGCGTCTTGCTTCCCTGTACACCTCGTAACAGCGGGAAATTTCCTCTTCGTGATCGTCGTTGTGGGTCCGTCTACGGCGCGTCCTCTGGAATCGCCTGCGGGTCCGGATACAGTCAGCCCGAAGCTCCGCGATTTCCGGTGTCCACCAATGTCCGCTTGGTGGCGTCCACCACTGGGCGCGGAGTGCGGCATCGAGATGTCGCACGCCGCGCTCATATCTTGAAGGAGGGTCTTCGTTTCCTCATCGACGCTTCCGTCCCAATTCCAGGCGGCCACGATGACTACCACCCGCAGAAGTTCGCTGTCCCTCTCTTTCAATCGCCACCTGGGCGGCGGGCGAAGACTCCGACCTCTTCCTTCGGCGTGGAAGGCCTGCGTGGCGGGTGTGATTGATGTTGATGTCACCGTCCTCAGATCCATGAATATGTAGAGGTGGTCCGACAAGGTTTCGACCCCCTCGGCCACTCTCCAGTCCATTACTCTTCTATAGGCACCGGGGGTAGCCCAAGTGATGTCGACAACGGACGACCCCCTCCACGCCACGCAGGTGCTCACCGAGCCCCTGTTTACCAGTAGAAGGCCCAGTCCCGCCGCCCAGTCGGACAGTATTCTTCCTCGAGTAGTCGTCCTGTGGTTTCCCCAATCCGAGGAGTGGGCGTTGAAGTCCCCCAGAGCGAAAACCTGGCGAGGGAAGTGTCTTCGAACGCAAACCCCGACCTCGTGCAGGAAGACCCCAAACGCGTCCAGGCCGCTATTGGGAGAGACGTAGACGCACACCATTACAGCTCCTGCCCACTCGATCGCGACATAGCCGCTGCCACGATCGAGCAACACGCCGGACGAATCCAACGCCGATGTCCATGATACAGCGACTAAGCCATTCAGGTCTCCAGCCCAGTCAGGGGCGTTGGGAACGTTGTATGGCTCTGCCACCACCGTCAGAGCGACCCCACTCTCCCGGATGGTCTGGAAGAACAGGTCCTGCGTTCGTCTCGATCGTCCTAAGTTCGTCTGGAGGACGCGGAGACGCTCGAATTTACTGAGCGAAATCCATGGCCTCCTCCCGGCCATCTACCGTTGTCGTGGTACTTCCGGCGGCACGCGGTGTGTCCGAGGCGTTCTTCTGCACGGCAGTTGGCAGCGTCCTCCGTTTTTTCGTTATCGGCGGTCGACAGGCCTCTGCTCCCATCCGATGAGCCGATGGTGCCCCGAATGACTCGCAAAGGGGGCACTTGGATGCCGAGGCGGAACAGCCTCTGGCACGATGTCCAGCTTCGCCACACCTGTAACATAGGTATGATCGGTCCTCCGTCGACCGGCACGTCGCCCTGACGTGTCCCAGCTCTAGGCACTTAAAATACTGCAAAGGCCGCTTTGCTATCGCCTCGACCCTTGCAGTAGACCAGCCCAGGGCAACTCTTCCAGCCTGGGCAAGCTTGCGAGCTCCGGCCGCAGGGCAACGCACCCAGGCCGAGCAGAGTCCATTCCTATAGGTGCCTATCTCTCCGACATGCACCTCCGAAGCACCGCATTCCCCGGCTCGAGCCAGGGCGTTCCGTAGTTCTTCTTTGCTCATGGACACGTCTATCCCGACCACGCGCAGCTCCGCCCTCCTGGGCTGGAGCCGCGATCTTGTCCAAAACTTTCGCTAGACGTGTCGCTAACGCCGATGCCTTTTGTCGATCTTTGTCGCCAGGAACTTCCAATACGATTGTGCCGGTCATGGCCATGCGCATGTTCAGCCTTTCGATGCCGACTTCGGCCAGAGGGATTTTTTTCCTAGCCGCTGTCAACACCTCGGCGTACGACGATTTAACCCCTTTGCTCAGGGTCAAGGTCACCGCGGATGATCGCGGTGTGCGAGGGAGCACGGCCTTCCTAGGAGCTGGGACCGGTGCTCCTTTCGGAGTTTTAGCTGAAGTTCCCGGCAAAACTGCGGCCTTGGTTTTCTGGGTACCAGCGATCCTCTTCTCCGGCTGTACCCCTGTTGCTGGCGGAGCCCTGTTGATTTAGCTCTCCGCCGCCCTTACTGGATCTTTCTTCTTCTTCTTCTTATTCTTGGACTGGACCACCTTCCACTCACCACCCTGTTGCTCCCTAGGGAGCGGTGGAAATTGGGTAGTGGCGGTGGTGCGTGTCGTCGCCATCGGTTCTTGTCTTGGCCTTGCTTCAGGGGTGGGTCGTCCACCCCTGAAGCGATCTTCTATAGCCCGTATGATTGAGGGTCCGATCTCATCGACCCTCTTCTCAAGGGCAGCGAAACGCGCGTTGATATCCGCCTCTTCGTTCCCCGGTGGACGCCTCGACTCGGAAGCCGAGACGCCACAACGAGGACACTGATGTGGCACGCTCATCGCCATTCTCGCCAACTCCCGTCGGAGGGCTTCGTTCTCCTCTTCGAGTTCCGATGGCCTCGCTTCGGTCGATGTCGGAGCACGGGTACTACATGCAGGTCCTATCCTTCTTGTAAACTCCATCGTCCCAGTGAGAAAACGTGAAGCTACGTCCTTCAGGGATTTGATATAAGTTCCCTTAAGGTTGGACGATGTAGTCGCAATCCTAAGGACCTCTTCCACTCCCCTAACCATTTCAGCACCGAGATCAGCGACAGTTATAGTCCTGAACTCTTGCGCTAGGTGTTCAGGTACGCTCAGGTCAGAGGGGGTGAGTTCACGCTTCTTTCCCCTGGACTGCCTAGACATTGCCGAAATATTTGACCTCGTCGAGGCTACAGACATTTGACATCGTCTGACCTCGTGCGAGTTCTCCATGCTGCTCCGATCGAATGCGATCCAAAGTCAGAGACCATGGGTGGAGCAACAAAGGTATTCTGCGACGTCTACCTGAAAATCGAGAATCGAATTTCAACGTCCTGAGCTACCGATCTTTCTCCGTCAATCTTCAATGTTTTAAATAATTATTCTGTGACTCTGTGATCTTGTCTACCTCTGATGTTGCTCTCTGTTCGACCGTTTGGGAAACGAGTGTCTCTCAAAAATGGTTGTCCGTAAAACAAAAGAAAGTCAGTAAACAGAGAGAGTCCCTACCACACTTGAACTCTAGGGAGTTTACATATATGTACAAGATTGTACGCATTTGTGAGGAATGTATTCGTAAAAAGCTCGTACAAAATTACGCGAAAATAAACAACTGTTCTTATCATCGTTCGAATAAATAGAAGACATAATTTGTTACGAATAATGAGTAATTATTACGCGGATTGAATTCAAATAAAACGAATTTATCTGTATCACCATTTAAAACAATTTAAATAATGCTCAACTCTTAATGTCAAATTGTATATTATGTGTATATGAGGTGGTAGGAGGTGTAGGGTAGCAAAGAAATACTCCACGGATTGATTTAACAATGAGTTTATTAATGTGACGAGAAACACTTGACAATTTTACTAGCGCGTGTTCGCTGTCGACTCGACTTCACTAATCCCTCGCAATACTCTCTCTCTCTCCTCTCGTTTCTCTTTATATAGGGTACCGAGGTTCCCCAAAGAGACAATTTTATTCCAGGGTAGGGAAGCTGTTCTATTTTTTTTTGTCGAAGGCGCTTGCGCTTTTTGTAAGTCCCAGGGTTTGTTCTTTTGCGATGTTCTAGTCTCGGACGTTTCGCAGGCCATGTAGCTAATACACGCGCTTAACCGTTTTAGCGCCACGCAGCGCAATCGCGCTGTTCGCGTACTGTGGTAGACTGTATCGCGATACTTGGTCGCGATCGTTAATTCGCAACGCGCTCGGTTCCGAATGTAGCTCGTCGCGAGTCGTAACAGAGTTTCCTCTCGTAATTATTTTTTTTTCTTCAAATAAGCGTAAACCACCTGCACAAACGTAAAAAAAAAAATGCAGCGCGATCGCGTCGATCGGCATTTCTCGCAAATAAATGAACGAAGCGCTATCGCGCCGCATGGCACAACCCAACACGGATTCTTAAAATCCCCTGGCACTAAAACGGTTAATCTCTTAGGTACGGTTGAATTTTGTGCGAATTACGTGGAAGCGATACAGCACTGCAATGTGTGACGGATAATGCTGTTCTCTACGCAAGTACATTCGAATAAAGCTTTTGATAATTAAATTATAATTTTTCTTAAAGATATGTGGCGGCATCCGCCACGGAACTTTCCTTTGGCTTCGTGATACAAAAGCGTTAGGCCGCTAAAGCGCAACATTGACGTGCCCAGGGCGCAACCGATATCCCTATGCTCTTTCCGCCGAATACTCGGAAGAGCACTTATGCGGCAATCGCCGCGACACATCAAATAAACACATGCGAGTGGGGATATCGATGGGCACCGAAGGGAAGAAGCCGTTTGTTCTCTTGAGAAAAAGATCATTCGGTTCCGAGTCGCGAAATGCGTAACGTCTCACGCGCGAAACGAGATCATCGATTGTTAACCGCTGTTTATTAACCGATCTCATTGTCAATAAAGAAGTGTTACCTAACATATCCGAGTGTTCCTTCACTATCAACCCACATACGTATTCACCTCAGATATGACGCATAAACTTTAACAATTAATAATACAATTTAGTGTGATATATTTTAAAGCACGGTACGACACATACACGCAATACAATTTTCACACTCATAACGCGATAGTATTTTTCTAATTGCTCTTCGCTTTCTATTTTGAAGCGACATTTTAACCCCTTGGCTTATAACCACGAGCTAGACTCCTGGTAAGGGAACAAGCGAAAACCACGAGTCAGACTGGTGGTAAAGTATTTGTGCCATAAACGAAACCCACGAGTCTGACTCGTGGTAATTTACAAATTGCTAATGATTCATTATCCATTTTGAAATAATAAATTGTTTTAGTTAACTGATCAATCGATCATGATTACGCCCTAGACGTCTTAAAAACACTATTTGTCCTCAAACGTTGTTTATTATTTCACAATTCCTTTGGTAGCCCCTAAATATACATGTCATAAGAAGTATACATTTTGCGTCGGTTCGAGCACACTGCTCAACAGATGAATGGAACTTCTTGCTTACTATGGCTCGCGCGGTCAGCAGATAGCGTCGTGTAGGCCAAGGGGTTAAGGTTGAAGGTTCTAAAAATTTATAGAGCTACGGATCGACATGTTAAAAAGATCAGAAAGAAGAAAAGTATTGTGGCGACACACGTGTCATGGGCCGAGACAAAGTAGAAGCGACTCGTGTCGTTGCTATGCCGCAAGAAACCGGCATCGGCCGCGAGTTAAGAAACAATAACATCGCGCCTTCGGTAAGAGAGTGTCGCCGCAGATGACAATCGAGATACAGCTCGGGTTCCGATTTCCGGACTCCCCCCGACCAGTATAGTAACAGC
>JACXIT010002195.1:0-11735 GCA_014737525.1 Bombus difficillimus | reverse complement strand
CATCCCTGACGCCCCCAACTGGACCGGGGATCTGGATGGATTGACTGCCGTAACGTGGACGCCAGCCCTGGTGGCCCCCGGCACCCTACTCGACCGCGGCAGTGGCTACGTCGCGGTGGAATGGGCAGGAATAGCGGTGATGGCGGTATACGTCTCCCCCAACAGCGGCCTGGACGCGTTCGAGGACTTCTTGGACAGGTTCGGCGAATGCGTCAGAAGATGCCTTCCCCGCCAGGTATTGGTCCTCGGGGACTTCAACGCCCACTCGACGCAGTGGGGGAACCCCAAGACGAACATCAGAGGAAGACGCCTGGCCGACTGGGCAGCGGGACTCGGACTCCTACTGGCGAACAAGGGTTCGGTGAGCACCTGTGTGATATGGAAAGGATCCTCCGTGGTTGATATCACGTGGGCCACCACGGAGCTCTACCCGAAGATCCACGACTGGAGAGTGGCCGAGGGGGTCGAGACCCTGTCGGACCATCTCTACATATTTATGGAGGTGGTCCTCGAGGACGGCAATAACAACAGCGACACCCGAAGAGGAGCGAACCGTACCGGACCGCCACCACCACCCAGGTGGCGTCTGAAGGAGCGAGACAGGGAGATGCTGCGGGCGGCAGCCACCGCTGCCGCGTGGAGCTGGGACGCCCAAAGGACAACAAGGCTGCGGAGCGTCGGCGAGGAGGCGGAGAGCCTTCGAGGATACATGAGCGCGGCGTGCGACGCCTCGATGCCGCGCTCCGTTCCGGGTGGTGGACGCAGCTGCGGCGTGTACTGGTGGACGCCGGAGATCGCGGAGTTGCGAGTGAGCTGCGTTCAGGCCCGCAGAATATTCCTGAGGGCCCGTCGCCGTAGGAGGACGCGCGACGAGGAAGAGATCTCCTGCTGCTACAAGGTCTACAGAGAGGCGAGACGGACTCTGCAGCGGGAAATCAAGATCGCGAAGGCCCGGTCCTGGACGGAGTTGATCGAGGCGGTCGAATCCGATCCGTGGGGGCAGCCGTACAGGGTGGTGACGAGGAAGTTGCGACCCGCGGCCCCCCCGCTGACCGCCAATATCAATCCGGCGCTGTTGGCCGAGGTCATCGGGACCCTGTTCCCTCGGCAGGATGGCGACGTGGGGCAGTCGTGGTCGTTCCTCTCCTCCGGCGGGGACGAGACGGTGTCGACGACGGCGGCGACGGCGTCGACGGAGTGGAGCGAGGAGCTGCGAGTCACTCAGGAGGAGCTTCTCGTGGCGACGAAAAGGATGGCATCCCGCGACGTGGCACCGGGTCCGGATGGTATCTCGGGCCGAGTTTGTGTGGAGACGATGCACGTCGTGACCGCCGCGTACGGCATCTGCTCACCCGATGCCTGAGGGAGGGCGTCTACCCCCGGATATGGCGAACGGCGAGACTAGTCCTGCTGCGGAAGGAGGGTCGTCCGCTGGACTCGCCGTCCGCGTACAGGCCGATATACCTTCTGGATGAGATTGGCAAGTTGCTCGAAAGAATAATTGCCGCTCGTCTGGAGGCCCATATCTCGAAGCGGCAGCCTGGGTGGCACGACAGTTTGTATGGATTTCGCCGGGGCCGCTCTACGGTGGACGCGGTGAAGTGGATGAGTTCCATGGCGGAGGACATGGTTTCCCGCAACGGTGTGGAGGTGGCGGTCTCCTTGGACATCAAGAACGCCTTCAACGCCATCCCCTGGGCGAGGATAATGGAGGCCCTGCGGTACTTTGAGATACCGGCGTACCTGGTTGGGGTCATCGGAGTCTACCTCAGCGACAGGTATATCACCTTCTTCGGGAGGAACGGGGTAGAAAGAAGACCGGTGGAGCGCGGCGTCCCGCAGGGTCCGGTGCTGGGACCAATCATGTGGATCACGGCCTACGACTCCGTCCTCCGATGCCCGATGCCTCCGGGCACGGGCTTAGTTTGCTATGCCGACGACACCTTGGTGCTAGCCGGGGGACGTTGGTGGAACGAGGCCGTGAATCTCGCGGAGAACGCCGTGGCGTGCGCGGTGCACGCCATCCGGCGACTCGGATTGAGCGTGTCGCCGGCCAAGTCCGAGGCTTTGTGGTTCTTCGACCGCCGCCGCAGAAGATCCCCTCCCGATGGACTGTGCGTGAATATAAACGGCGAAGCGGTGCCGGTGAAGCGCCGAATGAGGTACCTTAGCCTCACCATCGACAGTCGGTGGACGTTCGGACTACACTTCGAGCTCCTGGTCCCGAGGGTGACAGCCGCAGCTAACGCCTTGTGCGGCCTACTGCCGAACATCGGCGGAGCAGGACTGGGAGTCCGTCGACTCTACGAGAGAGTGGTCCGGTCCCGAGTCCTCTACGGGGCACCCGTGTGGGCAGAAGATCTGATGGCCAGTCGTCGCAGTCGACTCTTGGTGAGGAGACTGCAGAGGACGACCGCCATCCGCATAGCGAGGGGATATCGGACGATACCTTACGAATCAGCGACAGTGCTGGCGGCGTCGCTCCCGTTCGAGTTGCGAGCCCTCGAGCTCCGTCGGGTGTACGAACACCTGAGGGCACCGCCTTCGACGACGACGCCGCCGCCCGACGGCCCGTCGTCCCCGAACGTCCGGGAAGAAGCGAAGCTGGAGATCTGGGAGCGATGGCGCTCTCAGCTGATGGAGGGGAATGCCGGGCGGCCACGCCGAGCCGTCCGCGCCGTGCTTTCCAACTGGGAGGCCTGGAGAGATCAAGGCGGGGTCCCGCTTACCTTCAGGATAACGCAGATGCTCACCGGTCACGGAGTTTTCGGCGATTATCTGCTGAGGATCGAGCGGCAGATGACGCCCATCTGTCACCACTGCTGGGAGGAGGAGGACACGGCGCAGCACACGCTGGAGTTTTGCCCAGCGTGGGCGGAACAGCGGCGCGTCCTGCAGCTCGACATCGGCGAGAGGTTGGCCCCAGAAGCGGTCGTACGGGCCATGCTCAGAGGGCGTCAGGAGTTAAATGCCGTCCGCACCTACTGCGAGGAGGTTATGCGAGCAAAGGAGCGGGCGGAAAGAGACAGGGTGAAAAGAGGCGATCCCAGCAGATCGTCGCACCAATATAGACGAGACCCTATACGACGCAGGGGCGCGGCACCGCCGCCACCGCCCTGGGAGCGTCAAACCAGGGGACGCGGCGCTGGAGGGAGTGGTCCCCCTGGCGGCCCAACTTAAGACCGGACGCCCTCCTAGATAGCAACAGTAGGAGATAGACGACGAGGTGCACCCAGGTAGTAATTCGCAAGAGATCTCGGGGCACCTCCAAAACGTCGGGACGACCACCGTGGGGTTTTAGTCGGTAAGTGTCCGACACTACTCGGTCGTTGCTACGCAACGCCGAATGCCCATGAGGATTTCCCCACGAAAAAAAAAAAAAAAAAAAAGAAGTATTACGTTGTAACGTATAACGTTGTATAGCATTACGTTATAACGTATAACGTTATATAGAATTTCGTTATAAGGTATAAAGTTATATAGTATTCCGCTATGACGTATAACGTTATATAATATTGTGGTATAACGAGTAACATTATATAACGTTACGTTATAACGAATAACATTATATAACGTTACGTTATAACGTATAACGTTATATAGTATTGTGGTATAACGTTATATAGTATTACGCTATAACGTATAACGTTATATAGTATTGTGGTATAACGAAGAACATTATATAACGTTACGTTATAACGTATAACGTTATATAGCGTTACGGTATAACGTATATCGTTATATAGTATGACGCTATAACGTATAACGTTGTATAGTATTACGTTATATAGTATTACGTTATATAGTATTACGTTCCTACATATTATGTTGCATAGTATTGCGTTGTATAGTTTTACGTTATACAGAATTACGTTATATAGTATTACGTTATATAATATTACATTATGTAGTATTACGTTATAACGTATTATGTTGTATAGTGTTACGTTACTTTGTTTTACGTTATGTTACATCCCAACACGTTATATTATATTACATTATAATGTATTCAATCTTTCCGCCTGTATATTAATATCATATATACCTTATATATGTCGCAGGTGACATTACACCGGGCGTTCCCTTTGGATTTCTTTGGATAATCCCCAATACTTTAATATATTTCTTTATAGGTTAACCCGATTATAATTTTCCGAGATTTGCGAGATACTATATAACGTAAATAGGGAGCTTGAGGTCGAGGCGAGAACTAGTCGTCGAACGTAGCCGCGGTCACGGGATGGAAGTTTTTACCTAATTGAAGTATAGATTAATTTTATGGTTCTCCTTAAATGAATAGCTGTAGCGGCACTCGACAGTGAACATTCTAGTGGTTTCTGGCCCGTGGCTCGCCACACACAGGCCCTATTCTTCAAGCAACATGATTATCGATGCATCTCCACAGTACATGTTCTGCTAGCCTGAGAACCGCCTGTAAATCTTCGGATTTAGTTAACTAAGGTCCTTCAACTGACAAAAGTCGTTATCCTAACAGTCTCTAAATCTATCAGCTACTACGGGAAGATACAGGAAATCTGCTTTTCTCACGAACGACGCTTCCCGCTAGCACCTTTCTCTCAGGGGCGGCTAGCATCTTTCTCTAACCACCAACATAGAAATTAACCAATTAACAGCAACGGCCATTTCCTTCACATTCTGAACGACGGTTGCCCTCGATGAATCCAATGATCTCGTGCCCTGAGACACACCGCATCATAGTTTTCCTCTGCAGCATCACCATGACGGAGAGGAACATTCTCGTGCGATCTCGTCAGTGATTAAAACAACGTCTTTACGATCAGTGGATACATCACGTTTTTAACGAGTCTGACTCAGACTTTGGAAGAAAGTATATTTGTCATCCCGTTGACCGTGAATTCGTTATTGAACCTAAGATCATTGTCGTTAGCATCTCGAGTATCTAATTACCACGGTTACTTGTCGAATTCTGTAAAAATCATATTTGTACTAGTAAATATCTTCCTTATTGCGTAATAACAATGCCTAATTCAAATGAAGTTTTGTTACACGCCCCTAATCATAATGTGAACCCGACATATATAATATACATATATATGATATTTTTAATCATACTCATAATTATTTGAAGGACACGTTTTTAACATAAAAACCATGACGTATCCGTTTTTCTTGGGTTTCCCATTTTTTCGTTAGCCGGTGATTGGAAATAAACTGAAATTGAAGCACGAAATTTGACGAAATTGTTTGGTATAATCGATTTTGTTTACTATTAGTTAATAATTGTACGTATTCTAGATTTAAATTATTCAAGCAACGCCCATCGACATCTGAAATCATTTGAATAATTATGAGTGACAATCTTGTATATGTATAACGGATCAATCGTCTTACTTTTCGTTTTGTAGTATCTAGTTGCATATTGTTTGGTGTTCTATTGATCGCTGGTAGAACATGTTTAAGGATATTGTTAAAGGATACTTGTTGGTGATCAAACTCCTCTCAACTTGAATAATTATCGATAGTGAACTTGTTGCGTGTAATCTGGGCAGGACAATCGTTATTCAACAGGCTGTGGTTTGTTGTTACACTTTAACAGAATTCTGCCTTTGAGTATCCAATTAATTGACAAGACAAGTTGATTTGCTGTAATATGAATTCGTCTGACGCTGTAACGGGAGTGAAACTCACTACGAAGGTAATATGAAGCGTATTTTAAATTATAAAAATAAATATAGTTCCTTATAAAATTGTGTGCAAGCCTCAAAAACTACGCTTAAATATTTAATTTGAAATACTGTTCCTTTTACTCTACTCTACATATCCATTTTCCTCGATTTATAATGCAGTACTTGACGTTCCTTATTTTTCAAGTCACATCGACCCTGCGTAGATATTTCTTGAAAACTCGCAGCTATATGTGTAGAGGTTTATCCAATCCTTTTATGGAATTATCTCTCGTTATTTGAAAAGATGTTTCGACAGGAATATTTTTTCTAAGTATCTTTGAGATTTCAAAGTGACTATTAAACCGATTCATCTTTGAGCGTAAGTGTTCGATAATATTATTCTTTGAAAAGTTGTTATTAAAGTTTAGAGTCATTAATTATCAAAAGCGAATATTATCAGTTTCTTACAATCTGTTACAGAACATTCTATAAATTATGTGGAATCCTATAATCGCAATCAAATTTGAGATAATTCGAATACCGATAGGTTTTATCTTCACTGAATGTCTACTTCACTGTATCTTTATTGAAACAGCTTACAAACTCTAAAAGACTTACAGGCAAAGTACAAATTCTACTGAAAGAAGGAAAAAATATATCCTCATCGAATGAAGATAGCTCTCTTCTTTTTCGAAATCGGTATAAAAATATTCACGAACATTGACAAGCATTTGTATTGATCTGTGATAATCTAATATGAATTCATAACTATTGAAAATATTACTAAACGCTCCTTGTAAAATTCTTAGGGTGAACAAGTGCTCCTTTACAAACATTTGCCGTCGATCAATAGAAAGACGATGGTCTTCAGTTTCTACCGAACGCTATGAACAATAAATATCGTTTGAAGCACGGAAACTTCTCGGAAACACTCGTTAACGTTAGTAAGCATTTATACGTACGTCTACATTTCCATCGACTACACAGAAGGCTCGCAAATTATACGGACGTCGTGAACCACTTACATGGTCCGTGGAGCACGGCTTTAAGTCTTAGGAACGCTTGAGACTGCACTACTATTGTTGTTCTGCACATCTGTTTTATGGCTGACGATGTCACTTGACCGCGGCTTTGCCCAGTTCTAGCTACAAGCGATGGTCCGTGCTAGTGTCCCGCAGAACTCAGTTCTCCAAACATGTCCCAGTCTTACTGCTGTTAGTGCAGTTCAAATTTTAGGCACACGAATCGGCTGTTACCACTTACGGGCACTGTCTTTTGTTTCAAATGGAAACACAGGAAAATCTTACGAGGCTCTTTGATTTTTCTTTGAGTACAATTTTTCTTGGATAGAAGGGAACTGAAATATATAAGAAACTTCATTTCCTTGGGGTAATAGGGTTTTGAGTTAAGAAGATGCACTAATAACTAAGATATTAGTGTTGAGCTTAAATGTTTTATAAAATAGGATTTTCCATAACATGTTACTATACGCTATTAGAGCATATAACGAGAAAGATCATCATCGAAGATAATTCTTGAAGTCATAAAGAATAAATCATAGAAAACGAAATAGAGGATAATTATCTTTCTCTTATTCATAAAGCATAAAATAAAATGATTATGCGATGTTATATTTTTCAATTATTTCGATGATGTAAAAGTAACAGCGTGAAAATACTGTACATGACATTAAGATCAGGTAATTACAGAATGAAGTTAAGCATTCTATGCTAGCACTATGATACAATGAATGTTTTAGACGAATCAATAAATAAAGTATTAATGCATTAACAACAAACATTATATGGTGGCTTGCAATCTACGAAATAAAATATATAGTGATGCGCTAATAAATACATTTTATACTGACTCGAATGGAATAATATAAAATGTTCACTTATTTTCGTTACATTAACATATCATCTTTTGGACGATGTTTTATTAATAGATGAAAGACGGACCGAGACGATTATGTTCATAAATTGATATTGTCTCCTTTGTTAAATTGAAAATAGAATCATATTGCGAATACATAATTTGTACTTGACTGTATTTCATTGTGTGTAGCAAAATTAGTGTCTGTACTTTCTTCAGTATTAAGGTAAAAATTAATACTTAAAATAAAAATCCAGTAAAATAAAACAGTCCTTTTCGTTCACAAGGTGAACGTTTGTGTATTATGTTTTTAAATAATGTAAAACGACGCAAAATATAGCAGAAGTTATTACGTGGAAAGAAACTCGGCTTTGGTGGTATCGTGTGAGATTTTCAAGAGTTTGTCTTGAAGTAACGATAACTTTTGGAAACTTGAAAATATTAGCATAATTAATATAAACATAAAAATATTATTCGTTATTTCTAGCTAGAGAATCTCATTTTTATTAATTTCTACAGCGCCCAGTTTGGTTTAGAATAAATTGAACATGGGTTGTGGCTAGTTTTGGTGTAAAATATTACATTTTACGATATTTGCAATAATCCTGATCGAAACGATGCGGCGTATGAACCCTCGTTTTAAAAGAATGCAGTTTTGAACTCAGGATTCTATAAAGGCTACTGAAATAAACCAGAATACATGAAATTTAATAATTACATTCCAGAAATAGTCAGATGAAGCGTTGCGCTTCCGAAGTTTAAAGCAACAACAATTTTTCCCCCCGTTTTATAGTTAAAAATTGAAACAAACATGTATATTTACAAGAGTATTTTAGACACACTTTGTCTATACCCATGATTCAATGCGAGACTTCAAACATCGTGAATCAAAATTTTTGTCAAGCATCAGCTTCCTTAAGAATTTTATACTATCGCGTATTTATAGGGACGAAAATCGTAGTTACACACAAAAGAGACTAAATTCACAAATCATGGACAATACAACTATTATGTATTTCACGCTTAATACTAACTATTTGTAGATAAATTTCAAAACCATAATTTCCTTTACTAATGATTTCTTGTTAACATATTCTTTTATATATCAACAAGGACGATAATCAGTTTAAGTTATATACCAAATATTTAAAAATGAAATTCCATTTTTCCGAGAAAATCTCGGAGAAGGCTGAAGATATTTCCAATTATTCGTCTCATCGTTCGAAGAAAATTGGCGAATAAGGAGAAGTTAAGAAAGTTACACACACGTGGCAATCCGGTATTGTCGGAAATCATTGTAATTTCGCCGGGTGACTTTAAAAGTTAAATTAGATTTCAACCCCAACGGGCAACGAATTTACTTACGCGGTAGCCGCCGTTAGCGTGGAAAAGAAACTTGTCGGGTTATTACCGCCATAATCTACTGTACTAAAAGTAACTCGAGTTCTCTTACGGGTCTCAAATAAAGGTTACGAATAGACACGTACATGCCGTAACGTTCGAAATGATTCTCGGAGGGTGCATTTACATACATTACTAAACGCTTTTTATCGCATTTTCTTTGAAAGTTCATTCGACTGACGAGCATCCCTTTTATGACACACTTTTCGGTGAACGAGCCCCCATTCAAAAGACCAACTGTACACTCTGACAGCGTATTTTCTGCATTTTTCATCTCTAAAAGCTCGCACGTATAATCTGAGAAATGTCTTTTCACAACCGAGTGAGTAACGAATGGAAACACTACGACTAAATTCTTCTGATTAACTTTGACATCGTCTGTTCCTAATTTACTATACGCCGTGTACTCTGTTTTCATCTGAGTTTCGAATGTCTGCATTTTTGGCAGTATCTTCCTATCTTTGCTCCAAAAGAATTTGCTCCAAAGTTATATTACGTGATCACTTATACGATTACAAAGTTGTCAGTTCTTGATATTCCATAAAACAGTAGAAAAAATTCATAATTTTCATAATGTCCACTACATTATGATTAGTGCGGCACATTTTACATGAAATTCTAATAATGAATTCCCTAATGTATTCTGATACTGGATTAAATGCAGCAGACTTTTTGCAAAATCAATCCTACCCACCTTGCGCATTGACATTCTGTGATATTTTGTGTTTTATCAATATTTCTGATAACAAATATAAATATGGGTTTATCCACGGAAGACCATAAACCCGTAAAGGTACTAGAATATCCCAGAGAATATCACACAGCTTTGATTATTTTATTTTTATTTGTTTTAAACCCTTTTACCGGAACGAAGTACCTAAGTATTGGTACATTTTTACTTGTTCATCTCTCCATTCTCCATTTGATCTAATGCTTTTTCAATGAATTATGAACTTACTGTCTCCTTCGTTTCGTACCATTGTTATATCACTCTTGGAAAACCTCTCTATTATCCCCATTAGATACATTCTTTATTTATCATGGTATACTTCAACTGTCATTTTGAATCAATGGAATAAATGAAAGTGTTATCGCTTTTTGATATTTTTAATAAACAATCGAATTAACCAAAGTTATGAATATATTATTATTATTAAGCAATATATTATAATTTTAGTCTAAATATACAAAATTACAGTAAACTGATATGATAAGTTTAAGTGGTTTTATACTCGAAAGAGGGAAGTGCATTGATCAACTTCCAACAAGTATAAGCATATTACGTCCTAATTATAAGACGGTTGATAATCGAATTGCCACTGTCGAGTGTAATACGAGAAATAACTTCATTTTCAAGAGTTTCCAGTTAGAGAGAACCCCTTGTAAAGATCGGGGCAAACAATCAATGTATAAAGTTTCTACAGTTGCCAGTAAAGGACCAGTAAAGGATGAATCATTCGTTACTCGAAGCTGCCTCCTTCATTGTTGGGCCAATTGCTGATATAATTTATAATACGACTCAATATCTAGCTCATACGACTCATTATCATTTGGTTGGCAATAAATTAGGATTTAATAATATACTTACATGTGTAATTGTACCTATAAATACTGAATTACATAGAATTATACTTTTATATACTCTGCAACCTGTGGATGTTTCTGCAAAATCATATTTTCATGAATATATCGTTAGATAAAAATTTGTTTCATTCTTTAAATATAAGAAGCACTACACTTTGAATATCTTATATATTTTTCCATATTTTTCCAATTAAATTTCCTATAAATGCATGAACATCCACAAACTGATTATAATAATTATCACACATAGAAATGATAAAAGATTGGGGAGAAAAAACAACGTCGTTCGTTTGAATCTTCCGTCATTTTATTTCTATTCACAGTCAATAAATTAACACTTGTTGGAAACCATACAAGAACTGAGAGACGATAAGAATTACGAATTCGTTACCTCTATAAAACCCGCAATTAATCAATAAATATAAAATCAGCTTATAAAAAGGTTTCAGCAACTCACGCTGACGCGATTTCCATTTCCTAATTCTGTTTCCTTTTTTCATTTATTTCCTTACTTTATGTACATTATACATATATCGCATCAAATTGTAAACTTTGCAAGAAAAAATGGACTAGACCGCTAAGTAGATGCTTAATAATTTTTATTTTCATTTTCACTAGCGATTTAGCGACTGTCTTAAACCACCGTGCTTTCGTCGAATTTCCTCACGGTGACCACACATTTTTCTCGATTAATCGATCGTTTAGATCAAGATGGATACCGTCCGTTCGTTTCACTTCACATTCGCACGAAATCCAAATCGCAAACACACTTAATGCTTTCACTAGACACCTTTACCCTCACGTATCTATCTCTTCAAATTACTTATTTCGATTATAATTCACCATCTATTTTTATAACAAATCTGATTTTTTTTTACATCAAATGTTGCGTACTTTTTCTCGAACTAATAAAATTATTTGTATTGCATCTAATCATACTCTCAAAACGTTACTAATTTTAACATTTTTTCCATGCACTCTCCCATTCTCTCTTTCTTCCTCACTCTCTTTCTTCCTCACTCTCTTTCTTCCTCACTCTCTTTCTTTTCATTTAGTCTCGCTCGTCGCCACTATTCATGCTTTACTGTTTCGTTCTTACGTTTTTTATTTTTTTTTTATATATTTTTCCTTTTTTTTTTTTTTTTTTTTTTTTTTTTTTTTTTTTTTTTTTTTTTTTTTTTTTTTTTTTTTTTTTTTTTTTTTTTTTTTTTTTTTTTTTTTTTTTTT
>JACXIT010002189.1:0-18222 GCA_014737525.1 Bombus difficillimus | reverse complement strand
AAAAAAAAAAAAAAATTGACACAGTCAACATAAACAAAAAAATCATACATTTAGCGTTTTCACTCAAGGATGAAATCCTTGTATAAAAACTGCAACTCTGCTTATAAGTGCAATTTCAGCTTGGATTTAAAGATCCTGTAAAATATCCTTTCTAACATCTGAGTCTATTGAAACAGTCGTCTCATAAAATATATGAAGCATATCATCTTGAATATCAAGAAGCTTTATATGAAGTATTCTACCAATTTCTTAAACTCTACTCAGATTGTGAAACTACTTAAACAAATGTTGCATTGCATTATGCTAGTAAATTTAGGTGCCCAAAATTTGATCTATATGAACGTTTGCTGAACCCGATGTATTTATTACCGTTATGAAATATCTGCATGTTCTAATAGGAATACTCTTGAGATGACGATGCTTAAAGGAAAATGACCGATATTTAATGACCGAGTGATGAATACGTATTGAAGTCGTGTATAAGATTCTGCAAAAGTGACGACACGTTCGAACAAGATTTCTCGATGGGAATCAGTGAAAAAAATGAGGCTCTAAGTAGATGGAAAAAGAAGAGAGAACCGATAGAACACAAAGATCACATTCATCTGTGTTGAGTGACGATTAACTATACCGTCCTTGAAGAATATCGTAACAGATTCTAGTGTATTTGACCATATTGTATTTCGATGCATACTATTTCATCGATCACTTATTTCCATTAGAACAGACAGAAGAACAGATGCTTATCGTGATCTTAACTTCAGAAAGGAGGAACTTCCTGTGATATAATTCCGGAGCGGGAACATATATGAACCTGGGTCATGACCTCTCCATTGTTAGATTAAACGTTGTTTAACCTAAACGAAATTTATATTTGAAAACGTGACAAGTAAGATTACGATGAAATAAAACGCAATTTTCAGAAAAAGATGTTAATTTAAGCAGTGAATAGAATTAGCAATGATATAGTGCTATAAACAGTCATAGATATATCAGTTTAATATATGGAAGATGAGAAAAGCATGTTAGTCGCATTGAACGGAGAGATTCTTTCAACGTGATAATGTTCGATACAGTTAAATTTACTGAAACTATTATCTTTCTAAAAATATTCAAACCCTGAATTGGTTCGCATATTTATCAGATCTGAGTATTACAGGAAGTGTTCGGATAGAATTAGTCAGGAATGTTTTCACAGAAGGAAATCAATCATTTCAAACAGTAAGATTAAATTAAATTATAAAGTTCGGGGAAAATAATATAATTTAGCAGATAAATATTCGAAAGCTGAGTATATAATCGGAATATAATAAATATCTTACAAGGGAAATAAAACATGAAATATTATAAATAACGAATAATATATTCGTTTTCCAACATATATTGAATAATGTTTTATATAATTTTGTTACCTCCGGCTTACATTCTATTTATATTTTCCTCTATAATTTTCACAATGTATTTATGAATGAAATATATTCTCATAATCTATTTTCTACTAGTGATTTTCCATATGTTCAATGAGGTGTGCAATATAAAAGATATATAGAAAATATATATGTTTTATTTATCTACAGCTTTCTTTTTTTTTCGTGCGGAAATCTTCATGGACACTCGGCGTTGCGTAACAACGACCGAATAGTGTCGGACTCTTACCGACTAAAACCCCACGGTGGTCGTCCCGACGTTAAGAGATGCCCCGGCATCTCTTTCGAATTACTAGATGTAACCTCGTCGTCTATCTCCCTGCTGCCGCTGTTATCAAGGGAGGCGCCCCAGCTTGAGTTGGGCTGCTAGGAGGGACCTCGCCCCCTAACGCCGCGTCCCCTGGTTTGACGCTCCCGGGGCGGCGGCGGTGGCGGCGGCGGTGCCGCGCCCCTGCGTCGTACAGAGTATCTTTGATGGTGCGACGATCTGCTCGGATCGCCTGTTCTCTTCCAAATTCCTTCTGCTCGTTCCTTCGCCTGCATCACTTCTTCGCAGTAGGTGCGGACGGCATTGGATTCCTGACGCCCTCCGAGCATAGCCTGGACGACCGCTTCTGCGGCTAACCTCTCGCCGATGTCAAGCTGTAGGACGCGCCGCGGTTCCGCCCACGCTGGGCAAAACTCTAGTGTGTGCTGCACTGTGTCCTCTTCTTCCCCGCAGATCTACAGCTACAAACTAGAATATCGAGCATGTTATCTGTTTTCTACGGATTGCAAAATGATAAATTATAATTGATGAGTTGATAAATTGTAAAAGCATCACGACTAATTTCAGTTCTCAGATTCCAGGAATTTTATCGCACGAATCTAAATAATCCGACTAAAGTCGGTTAGGAAAGTGAGGATAACGATCCGTGATACCCATTGGTTATGATACACGTTAATGAATGAAGATAGGAGGAGAAAACCTCCTACCAACGTGGCTCGTGGGTGACCTTGTTCATGGGAAAAACAAGCCTTTTCTTTAGACAATATTCGCTTTTCCCGTTAGGTGACTACCCGCTTTCTCTGTGATTTTTAAGAACGCACAATAAACCTACTACAAGTTAGTAACATTAAAGTAAAAAGATTGGGTTTGTGGTGGTTCCTTAGGTTTATTGAGGGTGTGTATAATTGTGTATGGGCCTTTGACGATTAGTCTATGAAGGACGTCGTACGGACCATCTCACGCAACGTAATATACTGATAGAACGATATTAAAGATTCTAATAACATCGTTATCTATGTCGGTTATGTTTGATGCCTACTTAGAGATTGAAAAAGATTTTTTCCGCTGTTGCCACCGTTTGTTGTTCCATATTCTGACTTTGGAATGTCGATTACATTGTTCAATAAATTCTAACATTTTTTCGATTTTGCTTCCAACTTATAGTTGCAACCGTTTTTCTTTAGAACCCCCAATCTTCGAAAAGATCAATGTAATCAAAAGATTGAAAATTTTTAAGTTTGAAGATGTTTTGAGTTCTTAAAGTAACAGCTATCGAAAAAATGGATTTCTAACATTTTACATATCGGTTGTTAACACACTTATACCAATTCTTCTATGATTTGAACGTAATATAATGATCGATATGATGCAAGAAAATTGCAACACGCATATTTAGACCCACATCTATTTCTTCTATGGGTACCATTTTATTTTAATATTTATATATTGCGGTAATTGACGAACGTATAGGTCTATAAAAAAGTTTACTTTTATTTTTGCTTCTAGTAAAACTGGGTATTTTAACTTTAAATATTTGAAGGTTGAAAATACATTACGCATACTCACTCCATGAGTATGGGACTCGTGTCACTGAGTTATGTGGGACTCGGCAAGATGGTAATGCCATACCTACTAAAAACCCCTCTTCTAACCCACTCCTCTATCGGTACACGTACCAACCCGTTTTTTTTCTTTTTTTTAATTGAAGGGGGGAAAATGCTATTACGCATGCCCAAGACTGGACTATATGGGACTCGACCAATGACGTTGCCATATCCACTAAGAACTCCTCCTCTCTCCGCTCCTCTTCTGTGGAAGCATCAACCCCGAAACCGCCTTACGGCATTACTTCATGGTTGAGATTAATTACACGCCGCTCTCTCGTGCTTGAATTCTACACCTTATTCTTGTTTCTCTACTTCGTCTCCTTTCTACCATTTTCTCCTGCGTCATTCTTGCTAACATAATTTTCTTATACAAGGCCTGAAACCTTGCCCAGTCGTCCTCGTCCTTCACCACTAGCTCAATTAAATTCTCCGTTGATAGTGGTGTGCCGACGTAATTTTCTAGTTCAGTTCTCTCACGTATTCACCTTGGGCTGTGGAAAAGCGCATGATCATCGCCTTCAGCATTGCAGTCCCAACATCTAGAGTGGATTGAGAGTGCGAAGATGGACACAGGCTCCATATGCGCTTTCGCTGGCGTCACAAAAACCATGAAGTTCAATCTCAATGGCTGATTTGATTATGGTTTTGCGTGGGAACCGAATATCATTGAATAATGGCACTTGAGTAAAATATCGGTTCTATTCTGCATGTGAGTCTGATGGAAGGGACTCATTCCAGTCGACCTTCAACCACCAGACTCGTTGAAGCAAAATCTTCGCTCGAACGATCACTGTCGCAAGCAACCCTAGCGGATCGTAGATTCTGGCAATCACAGAACTAATTGGTTGCTTTACAACACGAGAGGTGTTGTCTTTGGCCTCGACCGAGTAAAGAATTGCATCATCGTGGGAATCCCAAAATATGCCGAGTGTTTTTAGAGTCTGAGACTCGCCCAATTGTAACCTTCGGCTTTTATCTTGTTCGGATAACCCTTGAATTATGTCCTAGTCGTTGGAAGCCCATTCTCAAATGTTTTAACCGGCTGATTGGAGAAGGTCGGTCAGCTCCTTTCTGAGCGACAATACTTCTTCCTTCGTGTCCGCTCCTGTAAGGGCGTCATCGACGTAGAAGTCTCGCTGCAAAACCAATGACGCTCGCGGAAATCGATGTCTGCCAACTGTTTGAGGCACCGTAGGGCCAGGAATGGAGCTGTTGATAACCCGAACGTCACTGTGTTAAGCTGGTAGGTTTTTATTTCTCCATTCTCGTTGCGCCATACGATTTTTTGATAGTGTCGGTCCTCTGGTCGCACGAGGAATTGCCTATATATTTTCTCAATGTCATATTGCCTTATTTAGTGTTTTTCGTTACAAGGCATGTATGATGGATTTATAATAAAATCACTAGAAAGTAAAAGCATATAAAGTTATAATTCTGGGTTATAGCCCTGGACGCAAGAATATAAAGTGTACAATTTATTTACCTTAGTATCCACCTGAGCATTGTAACTCCTTAACTTCACCGTTGATTGGCGACTCATCCACTACTTTTTGTTAGTTAAACAATCGACTAACATACGCATTTGCTGCTACAATTAACTCCTTAAGAATTCCTTCGGGACAAAAGACTTTCCTTTATACTGACTAATTTCATATTAACAGTGCAAAGGTTCAAAAGTCACCTATATGAATCGTTGCTGAGTTGATTAATCAGTGAAGATTCATCTCTACAAGATTACATTTCAGTAAAAGTTATTATATTGAATAATCAATCTTCTGGGAAGCAGCGGGGTAGTGTCGGATTTACCGACTAAATCCCCTCCCCCCTCACGGTGACCCGCCTGACGCTCAACAGGGGTGCCCCGGAACCTCTTTCAAATTGCTGCCGGAGCATTCCTGCGTCCTCTCCCATTCTGAGGTAGTCATTCCTCAGATTTAGTTTAGACACTTGACATGACGATTCCTATGACCACCTAAGGCGGCGCAAGGCCGCCCTTCGGCGCGGAACCCTACAAGGGTAAGAATTGCGAGCATTACTTCTTCGCAATAGGAGCGAACTGCGAGGAACTCCTGTTACCCCCTCAGTATTGCTTCCACAACTGACAAGAGGTCCAAACTCTCGCCAATCGCTAGTTGTAGGATACGGCTGTCCTCCCACGCAGGACAAAACTCCAGCGTGTGCTGCGCCGTGTCCTCGTCCTCTCCGCAATGGTGACAGGTGTTTGTCACCTCTCTTTCAATTTTCTGCAGGTATTACCCGAATACTTCCGGCGAGTACCTCCGTCATCGAGAAGGATAACGAGAGCCCTCCGCGGTCACATAGTTAGCGATATTAGGCAGCAAGCCACATAAGGCGTTCGCTGCCGCCGCCACTTTGGGGACCAAGAGCCTGAAGTGCGGCTCGAACGTCCATTGACTGTCAATAGTGAGACCCAGATATTTCATCTGAAACCACCTCTATGTCCTTCCCGTTTATATCCAAACACGGGCCAGGCGGAGGAGCGCCTCTACACCGGCAGTAGTAAAACCATATACCCTCCGACTTGGCTAGGGACACCCTCAGGTCCAGCCTGCGTATACCACGTACCGCCCAAGCGACATTGAAATCAATCTAGGTACTCATTCCCCGTTGCAACTTACTCTCTGAATGTTTTTACCAGGTAAACTCCTTCTCTTCTTGCTGGTCAATATCCTCGTCGTCTTTGATATACTTGAACTAGATATCGACGCTTCTTAGTACAGAGCGTACACGTTGAAGATACCTATAAATACACTAAGTTCATGTTTTTATATACTTGCATATGGAACTGCTCCATTTTTAAGTCTATAGCGGACACTGCTCACATCGTGCATCACTATACTAATATTACTGACGAGATAAATCGAGAGAAAAGAATAAACACATTAATTTTAAATAATGCACACAATAATTTTAAGTAATGCATATTGTTTGTTATAGAAGAGAACGTATAAATATATTTCCTTATCATTCGATATATTATTTCCTAAAGATAATACATTTTCACGTTTTTTGTCGCCCATTTAAACCTAATCCATGTGCAATAAACTAGTGTATACTGATACAATACTTATGCAAATTAATCTTTCGGAGTTTCGTTATCATTAAAATATCTCTTTCTACATTTATCCACTTATCATACTGCATCTTTTATCAATTTATGTGTTCATACTATCCGTTACTTCATTGATAATAATTTGCATCGATTCTGCTAAAGTCGTTAAATTAATTCTGTGCTTATTTAGAAGTACATTATCGGAGCATTATTGATTATAACTCGTTTATCCTATCTTGAAGTATCTTATTTAATAAGGAAAGAATGAAAAGATGTACAGGGAAAAGATTTTCCTATTGCCAGAATTCATTAATCAAATAATTCATTAAGGAAACATGAGAGTGAACGAAAGCTTATATGATTAATATTAATAAGAAAGCAATAATATAATAAATAATATTAGTTTAAGAAGCACTTAGATGAATGCTGAATTTAATGATCTTTTTTACTTTTGTTTTTACAAATGATACAAAATACTTGCGCGTACCTGTACAGATATCCAGAAAGGCATACTTCAAGTTACGAAGTTGTGGATAATTTAAATATGTCCTTAATATTAAATCATTCACAAGGCGGCATCCTATTGCATATCTGTTGATGGCATTGGGGTTATAAGGATCTATGCAAGTGTGGATAAATTGTAAAAGTAGCAAATATATTTAACAATAAAGAGTAGATACAAAGTATGACTACAGTTGAGCTGGTCTAGATTCGCACGCTGGCAGTGTTACCCTGTAACTGAAAGTCCCGAAGCCATCATCGCCTGTCTAATGTTTACGGTCTGCCATCGTCGCCTGTCTATTGTCTATGGTCTGCCACCGTCGCCTGTCTATTGTCTATACACTCTTGATGGCTTCAGTGACTGAAGAAACTAAACAGTACAGATGTAGAGTTTTTCTAGAAGTGCTGATTACTTCAACAACGTAGAACGTTGACTTTTTATTATAAAATATAGCAAATAGAGCGCCTTGAAGCAACGAATTTGTTAAATATCTGGCTAGCACAGACTTAATAAGTATTAAGTGAAATCTAAATGAAAGTGGAAATCGGCGTTCGCGTGGATGGAGGGAGGATGGGCCGCGCAACTAAACGGCCTCGCACTCCCGGGGCGTCTCGTACTCATTGCGAGGAGAGGCGCACCTAGAGCGTACGTGTCGGGAGATCCGGGAAGAGTTTTCTTTGCTGTATAAGCGTTCAAATTCCCTGGAAACTTCTAGCAGGGAGATAGGGTTTGGAACACGAAGAGCACCGCAATTGCGGCGGTATCTGGATCTTCCCCTCGATCCTTGAAAATCCAGGAAAGGACCACGTGGAGGTGTCGCGCCGGTTCGTACCCATATCCGCAGCAGGTCTCCAAGGTAAAGAGCCTCTAGTCGATAGATTAATGTAAGTAAGGGAAATCGGTAAATTGGATTCGTAACTTCGAAATAAGGATTGGCTTTGAGGAGCGGGGTATGTCGGGCTTGGTCGAGAAGCGGGATTGGCTGGCGTGCCGGAACTGGGCGAACTGAACGGAACGTGGCGTATCTCTCTCGGGGGATCATCGCTCACCCCGGATCCGAGCTCGGTCCCATGCCTTGGCCTCCCGCGAATCTTCCTTGCTGCGAGGCTTCCGCGGCGGTTCCACCGTCGCGATCGTTCTCTTCGGCCGTCATTCAACGCTCAGCTCAGAACTGGTACGGACTAGGGGAATCCGACTGTCTAATTAAAACAAAGCATTGCGATGGCCCCCAAGAGTGTTGACGCATTGTGATTTTTCCCGGTGCTCTGAATGTCAACGTGAAGAAATTCAAAAAAGCGCGGGTAAACGGCGGGAGTAATTATGACTCTCTTACAGGTGTAAGCAATACGTCGCTATTTAACGTTCGTGTTGTGGGTCCTTTGGAGAGTCATGGTTGCTCAGCCTTGTTTCTTACGTTCCCACTCCTTTTTCCAACCTCGACCATTGGAGGGGAAGTTTGTGTAGAGACGTTAACCTCAGCGCGCCTATCAATCTGTCTTCTACCTTTACGTCTCTTCTTATTTGATAATGTCATCAACTTTTCCCAGACACTGTCCGATTTACTGGCGGCCGAAACGGCTAATTCCCTAATCTTCGAGATCCTTTTTGAAATTAAATGAAATCTATACACAGCTTCTATCTCCTAATAGGCACCGTGCATGAGGCTTATCATCTCTTCCCATTCGCTGCTTCGCGGATCCTTCCGCCACTAACTTTTAGGCTACCGGATCCCCTTTTCTCCACCACCTTTCGTATATCATTACTAAATTCAAGGAGCTTCACATTCTTCTTCGGGGGAGGAGAGGTATCCAACGCCCCTTTTTTTACTTATTCTCCTGCTCCTCTCATTAGGCATGCGTAACAGCATTTTCCTCCTCGCGAAAAAAAAAGAAAGGATGACTAAAACTTAGTTTAAACCATATTAGAAAATAATATTCGAAATATATGTTCTACTGTTTATGAAATAAAAATTTAGTTTTTCTAAAAAGAAGTGTCGCAAAACATTTATCTGGTTCTTTACAAAATGTTAGAAACATTTAAACGCAGCATATTCTTACAATTATACAATATAGATATTTATTCTGCTTTTGCAAAGTTGCTTTGTTTTTATGAGCATCGTTGTTGATCAGAATTCGTTACGCTGTTAATGTTTAATGTTTGTTACATAAGTTACATCAATTAGATTACTATATTTTCATTATGATGCGATGATTGTTATTCGTGTATCATAAATATTTACTTTTGTTTCATATTCATATATTATATTGTATTGTGTATTTATATATCGGGTTAGTAACGGAGTTAGGACTAGGGGTGTGTAAAGAATCTTCACGGGAGTTATCCATAGTCGTGGCAATCAGTGGCGTCTATTATCACAAAATATGGGTAGTACTCGGTTAACAAGCGGTCGTAGTAGTTATGTGCTGATAGCAATAGCCTTGGGTTCAGTAGCGAATCCACGGTCACGGGATAACGGGTGTTATGTGCTCACAAGTCGAATCGGGTGTGTAATGTACCTGCTTATGACACAAGACGGGCTTGTTTTACTCGGAGTCTTCGTTGCACTGTAGATGCCAGGTGCGGCTTGGCGCGATCACACGGAGGAGAATGCCCTCCCGTCACGTCGGCGTTACGGAGGAAAACTATGATGGGTGTGTGCCTAAGGGTACGGGGTCATCCGATTCGTCGAGGAAAACCTCCGCTCGGAAGGAGGGAGATGGACGTTGTTGCTGATTTATTAATTACTATATTGGTGGTTATAAAAAGTGTCGTACGTGAGGGAAACTGATGAACGACGGTCTGTCCGATTGCCCTCAGGTAATTAAGTCCTAAAATTTATTAGCAGGCCCCCGGCTGGCTAAGTGTTTACTGTGGGGTGCATCAACATCTGGCGATCCTCCTGTCGAAAGAATAGGTTTTGTGCGACGAGTTACGGGGCCGAGGCCCTTGGAATGTTTTCTGTCGAGTGTCGCTGTGACTATTTCTTTTTAATGAGAGCGGTACAATTGTTTTATACCTCTGTTAGGTACAACGTTCATCCCTTGACCGTGGCTACGCTAGGCGACCAGTTGTCGCCTCGAGCCCAAGCTCATTGTCTCAAGTTTCGGGCTATCATATCTGCTTTAATAACGTTGAAGTATCAGGGACTTTCCACTGAATTTCGAAGGGAAGGTCCGGTGTCCTTTCGTCTCCGACATATATTTATATTTTTATGCTTTTTACGATAGAATTTGAATAACCTGAATATTTTTTATTGGAAAGTTCGAGTTGTGGAACTATATTGAACAAATAACGAAAATAAATATTCCAACTATATATACATGTGCGCGTATATATGTATCATCTTTACACTTATATCGATATCTTATCGCAGATTATATCGTTCAGAGTGCCAGTTCAAAGTAAAAGAATGCTGACTCATACGCAGTATGTCTCGTACCGCGTCTATATTAGGCTAGAGATTCATTCATTTGCAAACAATGCATGGCATCTTCTACCTAAAATCCTTGATATGAACTGTATTAGAATGAACCTTAGTTATACTTGCCGAAAATTAATTTTGGGATTTTTTGGGAAGGCCCTTAGAACTGTATCATTGGATGAAAATCATACCGCACTGAATTTCAAAAATTTGTATTTTTAAAACTGGTTTTTCTCCGTTGTAGTTTACTGTGTAGTATCCATGTATACTCAGTTATTCACTTAACTCGGAATCTGCACGAAAACACTGAAAACAGCAATAGTATAATACATGCGTGTACTACTACAACCAAATATCTCTTGCTACAAGTATAATAGATGAGTTACAAAGCGGTTTGGTTGTCACCGAAGGAGTTTAAATTTAATGTCACAATACGCAGAAGACGGTCGCTGAGGAGGCCAGCCGTTCGATGATTTTATATCTCTGTGCGCCCCCGAAGCAAACATCAATATTCGACAACTTATAGATGACTTGCAACATTTAATTACAGTTAGCGTACACGTTAGCGTATTCTTAATGTACTCGTGAGCGTGAGTTCCGAGTTACGTAGATAACCCTGTATATATGTATATAGAGGATGCTTAAAAACGCGATTTTTTCCCCTTTTTCTCCTTCAAAGTGTTCCAAAAAAGTGAAAAATTGAAATTTCGAAAAACCTTCCCAGCGTTACCTGGGGAGAAGTATTATCTAACGAATGAAATTTGATTGTTTGATCTCAGATGATCCAGCACCAAGTTATAAAGGGCACCGCAATTCTACTTTTCTCCGAGACACGCCCGAATAATTGCTGCTGCATTTTCGGCCAGTCGCGGGGAGATGCGGTCGCGAGGAGACGCGTCAACGGGAGTCATAAATTCCCGTTACGATTATCTTATTAATCGACGCCACGAACAGGTCGATCCCCGTATTTCTTGTAGGATAATAGGGGTAGTTCAATTGGAATAAAACTGTAATCTACAGTCTTATTAATATATATATTTGGAACAACTTATACACGCACACAAGTTGAGTCGTTTAGATACACAGCTTGCCCGATAGTTACAGGAATGGTTAATTGTCGCGTGACTTTGGGAGCGAATTTGACCCGGGAGGTGTTGTACAGAACTGATGACTTCACGAGTAACGTTGGAACAGGTAAAGGAAGACACGTCTCGTGCTCCTCCGGAGGAAAGCTCGGTGTGGGTGTGCCCTTTTGCGCTATGAGTGCGGATTCGTTGGTCACATCTTTCGATACGAAGGTGAGGGCAACGATCCGCGATGCTTATTGGTTATCGCCAACGTTAATGAGTAAAACATGAGGAGTTTTACTGCCAACGTGGCTGATGGATGTCCTGGTTCTTGTTTACATTTACTTTTCCGTACGGCAGATACCTGCTTCCTCCGCGATTGTTATCAGCACGTAATAAACCTCAGGACGTCTTGAATTGCCCGCTGTAAACTTGAAGTACTTTTTAGGACTTTACATCCATTAAGTTCAGGATAGACCAATTGAGCCCACTAAATGCGTTAGCAATTAAGCTAACGTTGAAGTATATGGTGGGTCCTTGGGTCTATAGCGGGTCGGACGGACGGTCTGAGGCCCATTGACTTTCAGGTAGCGAGGGCTGGTGTGCTGGCCGCTTTATGCGTCGTAACATCCTCTCCCCCCCCCCCCTCCCGTTGAGAGGGTACCGATCAAACTGCTGTGTGAGGGTTCAGGCGCGTATCTTCTCCGCTTCCTTTGATCGTCGCGGTGGTTCTAATTCGTCTGGGTTGACAGGGCTGACAGGGTAGGGGAACTAATCACTTAACTCCGCGATCCAAGATGTTCGCTGCCGTCTGCACCGTGACGGTCCGTATTATTCCGTCAGCCTCGGGGTGGACTTTGATTACGCGTCCTAGAGGCCATTGCATGGATGGAACGTTGCCCTCCCGAAGTATTACTACGGTGCCTTCTCGAATATTGTGACCGCCCTTGTTCCACTTGTTGCGGCTGGTCAGCTCGGTGAGATATTCCCGGTGCCACCGGCTCCAGAAATGTTGCTTTAGTTGGTGGATACGCTGCCAGCTGGATAGACGGCCTGACGGAATGTCCCTGTAATCTCCTTTATGTGGAACGGCCCGCAATAGTTAATCCCGACATTGGTGAACGGACACGACTCGGTAATGCGTGCCTCTGGAAGATCTCCCATCAGGTACTCCACTGGTGGCGGTTAAGCTCGGCAGCATCTCACGCATTGTTGATGGTGCGCCATACTTGGCTACGACCGTCGATAGGCCAATAGCGTTGTCTGATCGCGTACAATGTGGCCTGTGTCCCCGAGTGATGGTTGTCTACGTGCTCTTGCATTATGATCAGTTTTATGAGCGATACCTTCGACAGAATGATCGGATGTTTTTGTGGGAAGGGTACCGGTGAGTTACTGACTCTTCCCCCGACTCGTAAGATCCCCTCCTTGTCGATGAATGGATTTAGGCTTTGGAGTTTACCTCCGACCTCTTTGGTCCGCTCCGTCTGTAACATCCAAATCTCCTTCGAGAAATGAACACGTTGGATCAGTAGTATTAACCGATCGATCGTCGAAGTCATCTCGTCTACGGTGAGAGGTGTCGCTCGGTTTTGTTTATGTCGCCATCGTAGGCACCGAGCGACGATCCTCGTGAGTTTTGCCCAAGAAGAGTATTTGTTTAGTATCGATTGGTCGATTGTATTTGCGACCAGACAGGTCGTCCTTTTTTGTTCGGGGATTTCGTCCAGCGGTATCGGGTTCCAGGTCGGTCAATTTTCTTCGCTCTGAGCAAGCCAGCTTGGGCCGTTAGTCCAAATGCTTGGTAGTACGAACTCTTTCGGCGTCTGACCTCGAGATATCAAATCTGCTGGATTGTCAGTGGTGGGTACATGACGCCAGTCGGCGATATTACTTTTGGTTTGAATCTCGGAAACGCGATTCGCTACGAATGTCTTCAGCGTATGTGAGGAAGACCTGATCCACTGGAGTACGGTGGTGGAGTCCGTCCAGTATACGATCCGAGACACATTTATCGTTACGGACTTCCGTATGATCGCCATTAAGGACGTGAGAAGCACTGCTCCGCTTAACTCGAGTCTGGGTATAGTTAACGCTTTTAACGGTGCTACCTTCGATCGTGCTATAAGTAGTCTGAATGAGCCCGTCAGCATCGATCGTACGAAGATACGCACAGGCCCCGTACGCCTTCTCGCTGGCGTCACAAAATCCTTGAATTTCTATCCTGACAGCTGCGTTGATCACGGTTTTACGGGGGAACCGAATATCGTTGAGTAATGACAGTTGATTGTAATATCTAGTCCATTCACAGTGTACATCAGAGGGGAGGATTTCATCCCAATCGATCTTCAAAGCCCAGACTCGTTGAAGCATAATCTTTACGCGAATGATGACTGGTGCGAGCAATCCTAGCGGATCATAGATCCGGGCAATTACAGAGCTGATCGACCGCTTGGTGACACGTGATATTGGGGAGTGGGTCTCGACGGAGTAAAGGATTGTCGTGCGAATCCCAGAAGATCCCTAATGTTTTTAACGTTTAAGACTCACCGAGTTGCAGTTTGCGGTTTTTCGCTTTCTCTGAGAGCCCCTGTAGTATGTCCGGGTCGTTGGAAGCCCATTCTCGGATATTGAATCCAGCGGATCGGAGTAGATCTGTAAGTTCTTTCCTAATCGACCTTACCTCTTCCTTAGTATCGGCCCCGGTAAGGGCGTCATCGACGTAGAAATCTCGCTTCAGCACCAAGGCCGCGCGCGGGAATCGATATCCCTCGCCGTCTGCCAATTGTTTTAGGCATCGTAGGGCGAGGTATGGAGCGGCTGACAACCCGAATGTCACGGTGTTGAGCTGATATGTTTCGACATTACCTTTGGAATTGCGTCACAGGATTTGTTGATACTTCCGATCTTGTGGGCGGACTAAGATTTGTCTATACGTCTTCTCAGCATCATCGGTTAGGATGTACTGGTGCGAGCGGAATCGCAATAGTATATCGACGAGGTCTTCTTGTAGTTTTGGTCCGGTGTGCAGAACGTCATTCAGGGAGAGTCCGGAGTTGCTGGATGCTGATCCGTCGAATACAACGCGAAGCTTAGTGGTATCGCTCGATTCCTTGATTACCCCATGGTGTGGTAGATGATACCGATTGGTTGAGGGATGTTCCGTCGTGATTTTGGTCATGTGGCCCAGATCTAGATACTCCTGAATTACCGCACGATACGTGGTTTCGAATTTTCTGTCGCGTTGAAAGCGACGATGAAGAGAGGCGAGTCTGCTGATTGCACCTGCCTTGGAGGCGCCGAGTTCGTGAAGCCTGTCGTTGAATGGTAGGGCGACGATGGTATCGCCCTTCTTCAGTGCGTCGGACGTGTTTTTGAAAATGCTCTTCACATAGTCGCTCCGATTCCGACAAGTAGGTGATGGCTGGTCCCTCATCGAGTTCCCAGAAACGAGCGAGATCTGTTTGTAGATCTATCGTGGTTGTGTGGAAGGAGTGAATAACCGATTGTGCGACTGGGCTCCCCCCGATGACCCATCCAAACCGAGTCTCTTGTAAACACAGCTCGGTGTTGTTGGCTTGGCTCATTTTTATCTGTCCGATGCATAGCGAGGACACAGTGGGCCCGGCGCTCAGTAGTATGTCGATCGGACTGGGCTTGTGGAACTCGGGATCGGCGAGTCGTAGATTTTTTGGCAGTTTGAGACCGGAGCGGTCGACTGGTTGATCTGGAACCAGTGGCGATATCGTCGGGATCACCAAGAACGTCACTGTACATTTATACGCTCCCCCCTTGTAGGTGACGGTGGCCGTGATATGGCGCTTAGTAGTTAAATTATCAAGGGCTCCAATTGGCACCGAACATCTTCCTTGTTTTATGTCGAGCGAGTTTGCGAGCTCTTCGGTCATGAAGTTTATGCTCAATCCAGTGTCCAGCAAGGCTCTCGCTCGAATTGGGTGTGCCCGATTATTTAGAACGTTAATTCGTGCCGTAACTAGTAGATCAGGATGCAAGGGGGGATTTGGCGATGTGTCGGTGAGTCAATGGTCTTTAGACCTCTGGGGATTGGGTGATCCTTGTGATTCGTTTGACCTGGATCGCGTTGTGCGGGACTCGTAATGATGAGTGGATTTCTGAGTCTTAGGGAGTGCTGGAGAGGGGTTCCACGTTGAGTCGGTTGTTCGTCTTGACTGATGAGAGCGACGCGACGTCGGTGATCCCGTTGGTGATCGCCCTTTAGGGGGCTGTCCGTTCGACGACCGCCTGCTCGAAAACCGTCCGCTCGGTGACCGCCCGCTCGACGACCGCCCGCTCGACGACTGCCCGCTCGACGACAGCCCGCTCGACGACTGCCCGCTCGACGACAGCCCGCTCGACGACTGCCCACTCGACGACAGCCCGCTCGACGACTACCCACTCGACGACCTCCTGCTCGATGATCGAACGTACACTGTTGATGAGCGATCCTGCGATGAGCAGATATCTTTTGTATATAAGGTGAGGTATTTAAATGGAAACACCTAAAAGTCTCTATAATTAATGGTCGTATGAAAACACTCTACAGGATAGTCATATTATTTTTTCAAATAATAATAATATAAAACATAATAATGCCCAACTTCCGTGGTACATGTAATGGCATATAAAATTTTCTCTGAGAATCATTTTTTTTTTTTTTTTTTTGTGAGATTTCAAGGTCATCGTAAATTTTTTTTTAATGGACTGATATACTTTTTTGTACATTGAGCGATCCATCTCGGTATTTCCTAAAAATGTCTTATTCTTTTTATGTCGAAAAGCCGTTACTTTATCAAATATCTAACATAAACTTTTTCACATTTAATGTATGAAAGACGAGGAAATACGCGAAACGGTATGAAACAGTTATTTTACGAACCGTTTCAACCTCTGCATGAAAATAGACGCACAAAGATTTAATGTCGAAACATAAAAAATATACGCATATATGTCACAGAAGAAATGTTTCAACAGCTACTTAAATGGCTCCTTTTTGACCAATTTTTATTTATACTTTTTATTGTTCCTACAGTTCAGAAATACTTATTATGCAACAATATTTTGAAAAATTGCAAAACATAAAAAGAACACGTGTGAAATATCTCTCGTATAATTCCGTATAAATAAACCATGAATTACATATTCATATTCATAAATATGCTAATTACGTGATTTAGAAAATTCTTTTTCCAATATTAATAAATCGATCAAATATGATGTCTTATAAATTTTACACGACAGTAAATTATGCGATAGGCATACAAGTACTCATTGGCTTTAGGTGATAAGAGCACGTTTACGATCGTTAGATCGCAACAAGCTCGCAATCAAAGATTTTCAGCTAGATATCGATGATTTTGAACCAATTTTTCGACCGCAACATTGTTTCAATCATACAAGCAATTGGTATAGTTACTCATTAGGATTCAGTAATGTGATATGGGACATCATCCAATATTACTTTACTGCATGATATAATGCGCTAAAAATCAAGATGAGCACACTAAAAAAGCCATTAAAACTTTCATAGCGTTGCTCAAGGAGGCAGTTTTCGTGTTAATAAACAAAAGCCATTGAAGGTTAAAAAAAGCGAAAGAGACAACTTGTATTACAATTAAAACAAGACATACAACCATTATATAACTGTTAAAAAAACTTGTATGATTTTGAAACGTTAATAAATGAATTCGATTTCTCAGCTTGGAGACATTTGTACAGGGTTTAATTTTTGTACAAATATTTAATTATCAAAGAGCAGGAAAAGTTGAAAGATTAACTATGATAAATTATGAAAACGAGGAGACGTTGGATAAAAATGTCAATCCGGATCTTTACCAGCATCTGTCCAAAAAAATCTAAAGGATATCTAAGAATAATTATTCATGCCAAGCTGGAGAAAACAGTACTTGTCTTACTTGATTCTTTTATGTTTGAATGTATAAAAACAATACTAATATGTCGTACACAATTTGTAGACAAACTTAATGATGAACATATTTTTAGCACCGTGATTACATACGCACTTAAAACGCAGGACTTCAGAACCCGTCCGTTAATGCGAAAGTTTGCAGAAGAATACGGAGCAACTATGCCATAATCTCTACGTAAAACTATTGTATATTCGGCCAGTCGCGGGGAGACGCGGTCGCGAGGAAAACGCGTCAACGGGAGTCGTAAATTCCCGTTACGATTATCTTACTAATCGACGCCACGAAATGGTCGATCCCCGTATTTCTGGTGGGAGAATAGGGGTGATTCAGTTGGAATAAAACTGTAGTCTACAGTCTTATTAATGTATATATATTTCGGAACAACTAATACACGCACACAAGTAGAGTCGTGGAGGTACAATGACTGCCCGATATTTATAGGAATAGTAGATTGTCGCGTGACTTTGGAGCGAGTTGACTCGGGAGGTGTCGTACGGAACTGATGTCTTCACCGGAACGATGGCACTAGGCAGAAGCCCAGGTGACTGATAGAACCGTGAGTGATGGACGGTTGACTGAAGAACAGTGAAGAACACGTCTCGTGTTCCTACGGAGGAAAGCTCGGTGTGGGTGTGGCCCTTTTGCGCTATGAGTGCGGATTCGTTGGTCACACTTTTCGGCATGAAGGTGAGGGTAACGATCCGCGAGGTCCATTGTTTATCGCCAACGTTAATGAGTAAAACATGAGGAGTTTTACTGCCAACGTGGACAATGGATGTCATAGCTCATGGGTGTATTTGCCTTTTCGTCCGGCCGGTACCTGCTTCCTCCGTGATTGTTACCAGCACGTAATAAACCTCAGGACGTCTTGAATTGCCCGCTGTAAACTTAAAGTACTTTTTTGGACTT
>JACXIT010002209.1:0-38745 GCA_014737525.1 Bombus difficillimus | reverse complement strand
AAAAAACAAAAAACAATAAAGCACCAGGAATCGATCTAATCAATAACAAAATCCTAAAAAACCTTCCTCCAAAAGCGATACGACTATTAACCATAATCTACAATGCAATACTAAGAATCCGATACTATCCCAAACCATGGAAAACAGCACAGATCATAATGTTACCTAAACCAGGCAAAGACCCACACCAAACAGCATCTTACAGACCAATTTCACTACTTCCCGCGCTTTCTAAAATATTAGAAAAACTAGTATACGCCCGAATAAAAACAATAATAGAGAAGGAAAAATTAATACCAGATCACCAATTCGGATTCAGAAATAAACACTCCACCATAGAACAATTACACAGGCTCATCAACGAAATAGTACTAGCACTTGAAAACAAACAATACTGTACAGCCCTCTTTATGGACATAGAGAAAGCTTTCGACAAAATAAACCACGAAAGACTACTAAAAACAATAAAGAAACAATTCCCGGAGCATATGTACCAACTGGTAAAGTCGTATCTAAGCAGCAGAACCTTCGTAGTAAAAGTCAAGGACGCATACTCCGAAGTCAAAGACATAAAGGCAGGGGTTCCGCAAGGAAGCGTCTTAGGACCAATATTATACACACTATACACGGCCAACATACCAACAACTAACAATAGCAAAATATTAACATTCGCGGATGACACAGCTGTACTAGTCAGGCACTCTAACCCTGTAACAGCAGTCACAATACTACAAAAACACATAACAAAAATAGAAAAGTGGCTACGAGCCAAACAAATCAAAGCTAACCCGAATAAATGCAACCATATCACATTCACACTGCGAAAACAGGTACCACCTAGCATCTTCCTGAACGGTACTCAAATAACACTATGCATGTAAAATATCTAGGACTCCACTTAGATAAACAATTCACAAGGAAACAGCACATCAAAGCAATAATAAACAAAATACAGACAGCAAGAAGACAAATGCATTGGCTAATAAGTCGTAAATCCAAATTAAGTACAGAAAACAAAATAAAAATATATAAAATAATCATAAAACCAATCTGGACGTACGGAATCCCACTATGAGGAACAGCAGCAAAGAGCCATATAAGCAAAATCGAATCACTACAAGCCAAAATTCTGAGAACCATAGTAAACGCCCCATGGTATGTTAGAAATGAGGACATTCGGAAAGACCTGGGAATACCAACGGTCAACGAGGAGATTAGCAGACTTGCAGGAAGGTACAAGGAAAGAATAGCAACGCACCCGAACTGGCTGGCAGCGGAAACGATAAAAACAATAGGCACTGAAAGAAGACTAAAAAGGAAACATCCAACAGACCTCACAAAGATAAAACCTAGCAAACACGAAGATGGTACCCCACTGGGGGTAGCCACCCACATGCTATACTCTACAGATATAACAATTTACCAAATGTCCTTCTGGACAAATTGTAAAGCTCAAATAAAAATAATAATAAAAAATAAAAAAAGCGAATGTCCCAGGAAGCTGGCAGACGTCGTGGTAAACAATGATCGCGCATACCTGGAACCCGCCAGACAACCGCCGAATGTGAATGAAGTGAGGAGGCTCTATGAGGATTTATGGGGTCAGACAGGACCTTTAAGCGTCCCAGTCCCAGGAAGTAGAGCCTCCCAGCTGTCATTAATGGATTATTTTAAGCCTGTGACCGCCGAGGATGTGGGCAAAAGAATTGGGAAAATGAGGGAAAAGGCTGCGGCAGGACCTGATGGATTTAAAAAGGAACATTTGATGATACAGGGCCTGCCCGCAATATTAGCCAAAATATACAATATGTGTTGGTATAGTTCCTATTTTCCGACCGTTTGGAAGGAGAATAGGACTACTCTAATACCAAAAGCCAACAAACCGAGCAGCCAAGTCGAGAATTGGAGGCCTATAACAATAGGCCCTGTTCTCGGACGAATCTTTTCCATCTTCGATGAAAAGATAAGATGAGGTATCGTATTGAGTCTAAGGCAGAAGAGTTTTACACCGGAAAGCGGATGTAAAATCAACATTGACTTATTCAGAGCTACCTTGGACTACAGTAAGAGAAATAATGGGGGGATATTCACTATCGTGGATATTTCCAAAGCTGTCGATACGATACCCCTTTCGGCATTAGAATCATGCCTGGCGAGGAAGGGTGTGCCGGCCCCTATAATCCAAATTATTAAAAATATGTATCTGAGCAGCTGAACGACAATAAGAGCCGGAGATAATATAGGGTGATGAACACCTCGGTATGATCAACTTTTATCGACGTTCCATACCGAGGGCAGCGAAAATTCTACAGCCGCTCAACGGCCTATTAAAAGGCTCAAAAAAGTGCAACGCGCCCGTTGAGTGGTCCGAGGAATCCGAGCAAAGTTTTCTCAATTCAAAGCGCGCTTTAGCCGATGCGACAATGTTAGCGCATCCAATTCCCAACGCGCCGATTAGCATCGCGGTAGACGCATCACATTTCGCTATAGGAACCGTTTTACAGCAGCGCGTCAACGACACTTGGTAACCGCTAGGATTCATGACAAAGTCCCTAACGTCCGCGCAACAGAAGTACAGCGCGTGCGACAGAGAATTACTCGCGATGTACTCCGCGGTAAAACGCTTCAGGCATGCCGTCGAAGGCAGAGACTTTGTCATCTACACTGATCACAAAACCCTCGTGTATGCATTTGACCAAAATCCTGACAAGTGCTCGCCGCGTCAGTTTAGATACCTAGATTATGTCGAACAATTTTCGACAGTCATTCGACACGTAAAAAGGATAGAGAACAACGTGGCCGACACTCTATCCCGAATAGAAGCGATCGGGAAATCGGTGGATTGCCAAACATTAGCAACGGCGCAAGAAAACGACAAAGAGCTGCGCAAAATCATAAATTCCAGCGCCGGCGCGCTCAAGCTAAGAAAAATAAGATTTCCCGATCAAGACGTTGAAATATACTGTGACATTTCGTCCGGAAATACAAGACCGTATGTACCGGAACGGTTACGACGTACAGTGTTTCAATCGTTGCATGGACTTTCCCATCCCGGGAAACGTGCCACACAAAAGCTGGTGACGACACGTTTCGTTTGGCCTTCTATCAATAAAGATTGTCGAGTATGGGCGCGACAATGTATACCGTGTCCGAGAAGTAAAATCATCAGGCACGTATCCTCACCGGTGCAATCCTTCAAAACAGCAGCAGGCCGGTTCGAACATTTGCACGTAGACATTATCGTTATGCCTTATTCGCAGGGGTACCGATATTGTCTAACGATTGTCGATCGTTTTTCGCGTTGGCCCGAAGCCGTTCCTCTCGCGGACATAGAAGCATCAATCGTCGCTTCGGCCCTCCTTTCCACTTGGATAGCTCGATACGGCGTCCCTTCAAAAATTACAACAGATCAAGGACGCCAATTCGAATCACAAGTGTTCCAAGAATTATGCCAGTTGTTCGGAATCAAACATTTTCGCACGACGACCTATCATCCTGCGTCTAACGGGATGGTAGAGCGATTACACAGGCAACTTAAAGCAGCAATTAAGTGTCACGACACGAGCAACTGGGACGAAATGCTGCCCATAGTTCTTCTCGGCATTAGAACCGCAATAAAGGAGGACCTGAAAGCAACGGCCGCGGAAATGATTTTCGGCACCTGTCTACGTTTACCTGCCGATTTCTTCCTTCCAACGCATACGCGGGTCAACACGAAATACGCGAACCGGCTAAAGGAACGGATGGGGAAAGTCGGACCTCAGTCGCCTACGCGTCATGGCGAAAAGAAAATTTTTATTTTCAAAGAATTAAAATCGTCGCCATACGTTTTCTTGCGCCATGACGCGATGGGAGGTCCCTTACAGAAACCGTACACGGGCCGTACAAAGTCGTTAAGCGCGGAGAAAAGAATTTTATCATCAAAATAAGTAATCGTGACGTAACGGTTTCCATAGACCGTTTAAAACCCGCGTTTGTAGTTCCGGACGACCTGGAAGGAAAAACCACGGAGACCCGTACCATACTAATCCCGGTAAGTCAGCCAAACACCAGCGACGAAGACGATGTAAACACAGATAGTCAGCCGACAGAGACTATCACCAGGGATAGGTATGTTACGCGGTCTGGGCGAAGAGTCCGTTTCCCCGACCGGTATCAGGCAGGTTTCGGGTAGAAGTCGAAAATTGTCGGACACAGGTTATACTAACTTATTCGAATTTTAGACACTGACGACCTAGGAACGATACTGACGCATATTTTTTATTATACGGACCGAACGCAATTTATTTGTAACGCTATCACTGGTAGGGGGATGATGTGGTGACACATGAGTCAGAGGTCGAGGCGAAGCAAGAGCGACTCATGTTGTTGTGCTTCAAGACATCGACACCGCCTCGACACTCGAAATTAATAATAGAACATCTCCAGCAAAAACAATGTCGCCGTTGAGAGCAACCGTCGATACCAAGTCGAATTTGAATTTTCGGATTTCCCCCCGACCAGTATAAGTAAGCGGACACGATCACGAGCGGCAGTTATCATTACCGGTATATTATCGAGCTATCAACTGAGTCTTTATTTGCGAAGTATACGAGTCTTAGAATTATCCGCGAGCATTCAGTATATTACCTGACGACAACGTTTGTACTACGTCTATCGACGGCATTTATTTATAATTTATACTTATTCTATCTATTACGAATACACTTGACGGTTGCGGCAGTAATACATCTATAGTTATTATAATACATGAACCTCATAATCCGCTACATTGGTGACCCCGACGTGATATGACGACCGACAATAAGAGCAGCATAACCAGTCAAGCGCTTTGCCTGCCAACCATGATGTCTACAAAGATCGAGCTATGGTTCTTCATAGTGGAGAGACAGCAAGCAGCCGCGAACATTACGGACGACATAGGAAAACCCACGGCCCTCATAGCATCCTTCGAGCCTCAGTACTTGGAGCGAATCGAGGACGTAATGATGAACCGTCCGGCCACGGGACAATACACGAAGCCGAAACACGAGCTAATTCGCATCCTAGCCGAATCAGACAGCGACCGAGTACAAAGGTTGGTAGAAAGCGAAGTGATGGGCGACCGGAAGCCGTCTCAATTCTACCACGATTTGAAGGAACTCGCCAGTCCGCCAGCGTCGGAAGAATTCATCCTCATCCTTTGGAGGAATCGTCTGCCGGATCGCATTAGGGGAGTCCTAGCAGCGGTTAATGACTCTAATGTAGAAAAGCTAACGCAGGTAGCAGATAAGATAGAGAAAGCCCTTTCACAGAATAGCCAGCGCGCACCCAGGATAACTACCGTTACCGAGTCGCCGGTACAACACACGGCAACAAGCTACCCGGTGGCCGCCGCCACCAACAGCTTGGGCGAACGGATGACGTTACTGTTACCGTATGGAGGTGCGAATAGACACGCTGTCAACCGGCAAACATCGCCGACTACGATCGCGTTGACGCTCGCGTACACGATTCCGCCGCCGTTCGCGCTCGCGAGATTCGCCGCGGCAAGACGGACTATGTTTTTACTACGCGAAATTCCGCGAACGCGCGAGGAAGTGCAATTCCTCCTGCAATGGGAAGTCGGGAAACGACACCGGCCGTCCGTAAACGCGACGCACGACGACGGCTTAAAGATCCGCCGCATCCTTGTTAAGGATCTACGGACGAATATCTCGTTTTTAGTGGACACCGGTGCTAACACGTGTGTTCATCCGCGCAATAAAATATGCGGACCCACGAACAAGTGTGATTACAAACTGTTCGCGGCCAACGGAACAAGGATCGCGACGTATGGTACCGTTACCGTGTCTCAGAATCTATCGCTACGTTGAGCTTCTAAGTGGCGTTTCGTAGTGGCCGATGTGCAAACCCCTAGCATTCGCGTCGATTTCTTGACTCATTACTGGTTGCTCATAGAGCCCCGCAACAAACGACTCCTCGATACAACCACACAGCTTTCGACTAAGGGGTTCGCCGCCACGACCGACGTAGCATCAAAACTATTTTTGGAGATTCGCCGTGCCATAAGCTCCTGGCGGAATTCCCCGACTTTACGAGACCGCCAGTTTTTCAAAGAAGTTCTCTGCGGCACGGGGTACAACACTTCGTCAACAGGACGCCCGGACCCCCCGTCCACGCTAAACCACGCCGCCTCGCCCCCGATCGACTTAAGCTAGAGAAGGCGAAATTCGAGATCATGATCGAACAAGACGTGATGCATACATCGCGAAGCCCGTGGGCATCACCCTTGCACATCGTACCCAAAAAGGAACGTATGGAGAAAGTCAGGCCACACTCGGCTATGCGTCATGGCGAAAAGAAAATTTTCATCTTTAAAGAATTAGAATCTTCGCCGTATGTTTTCTTGCGTCATGACGCGGTAGGTGGCCCTTAACAGACGCCGTACGAAGGACCATTTACAGAATGAAAGATAAAGACTTCACAATAAAAATAAATAATCGCGACGTAACGGTTTCCATAGACCGGTTGAAACCCGCGTTTATCGTCCCGGACGACCTAGAAGAAAAAACCGCCGAGACCCGTAATATACTAATCCCGGTAAGTCAATCGAACGCTCGCGACGAAAATAGAATAAATACGGATAATCAGACTACAGAAGCAAACACCAGGGATAGGTATGTTACGCGGTCTGGGCGAAGAGTCCGTTTTCCCAACCGATTGCAGGCAGGTTTCGGGTAAAAGTCGTAAATTGTCGGACACAGGTTGTATTAACCTCAGCGAATTTTAAATTGGCGACGAACTAGCAAAAACAGTATATATATATTTTTTTTATCAAATACAACCTAATTATAACGTTATCACTGATAGGGGGGTGGACGAGGCAAAGCGAGAACGACTCATGTTGTTGTTGTGCCTCGGAACATGGACACCGCCTCGACACACAAAATTAACAATAGTACATCTCCGGGCAAAAACAATGTCGTTGTTGAGGACAATCGTCGTTCTTAGACAAATTTGAATTTTCCGACTCTCCCCCCCCCCCCCGACCAGTATAAATAAGCGGCCACGATCGCGAGCGGCAGTTATTACCGGCATATTACCGTTACTCCTCGATTCCTAAATCGTATGACACGACTATTCATCAATTGTTTCATAACAAAGATTTTGAATTAGGGATCTTTTACCCGCAGGCCCTTACTCCACAATATGCAATATTGAAATTGTGGTCTATTCGTGACAATTATGTACGAAGCATAAAGAGACAAACCGAAAGTTGTAAATCTGGTTCTGCTATGGAGAAAGTAAAACTACACTGTTATCGAGAGTTGTTCTGACAGTTCGCCCCTAAAAGAATGCAAGGAAAAAAAGCATATTTTGAAATGTTCTCCATCTTAAAAGACAGTATCATAACATTAACGGGGAATAATTTCGATATATCCAACATGGAAATGGATAATTTTAGAATTTTGAATTACTTGATAGCACGAAATATACCATTGTAATAGTTAGTTATAATATGTAAACTACAAAGTTAAAGTATATATTGTAATAGTCCAGCATTGTAATAGTTTCATTATATGTATGTATAGTTTTAGTGCATTTGCAACTTTATGTATATTTAGATATGGTTAGTTTATTTCGAAAGTGATGTACGTTGACTTTCTGAAAAATTGCGAAGACGAAAAATTTATATACACAAAGGAATGATATTTGTATTTATAAACAATCATATTTTAAATCTTAAAATATACGTTTGTTTTAATTAATTGATTTCGCTAATAAATGTGTAACGGCACATGAGCTAGAAGACAATTCAAATTATGTTGTTGTTTGGCCTCGGAGTATTGTAACACAATGTAATAATAAATAAACTCCGGACAAAACAATGTCGCCGCTACGTGCAACCGTCGAACAAAGATGAATTTAAATTTTCCGATTCTCCCGCGACCAGTATAAATAAACGGACGCGATCGTAAGGAGTTCAGTATTTGCCAAGTGTCCATTACTTATCAACGAGTTATCAGCGATCTTATTTTGCGACTTATATACTGTCTTAACGGATCCGTTAGTACGTGCGTTTTTGCGTACATTATCTGTACTTATTTATTAATTATTTTAAAATACATTTGATGGTTTCAACAACGAGCAATCTCGTCTTATAAATCTCACGATCAACCATTCTCTACACAAGTCCTCTACATTGGTACTCCAACATGATCTAAGCGAAAGAGGTGATCGTGAGAGTGCTATCGAGACTTTAAACACCGCGAATTTAAGAGTATTCAAGATGACCAGTACCGACGAAGCTGAACGTACGACGACTGCATTTGACAACGCAGACATGGTAAACACATCGCTCCGCGTACCACCGTTCCGGCCGCACCGATGTTATTTTCAGACCGCTGTTGCAAATATCGCCCCGCCGCACGTGCGGCTAATCCGGGACATATTGCTTGACCCACCGGAGACTGGGCAGTACGAATACCTCAAGAAGGAGTTCATTAGGAGACTGGGAGACTCGGACGCCAAGAGAGTGGGAACGTTGATTGAAAACGAACAAATGGGCAATAGGACGCCATCCCAATTCTACCGGGATTTAAAAAACCTAGCCACCCCGTCGACGTCGGATGACTTTATCCTCACTATCTGGGAGAGCCGACTACTGGTGCATGTGCAGCATATCCTGGCCTCCGTGCAGGATAAGAATGCCGAAACACGAACCCGAATCGCCGATAGTATACACGAAATACGCCCCGACCCAGGACAGATTGTCGCGTCAGCGCAGACCGACTAACTGCGATAACCAATCCACCTGCACAAAACGTAGGAGCAAGCGATCCTTTGGCCGCCGCCATCAACGTGTTGAGCGAACGGATGACCCAAATGCAAGCACAAATGAACGCGCTGAGCATCGATAACCGTCGGCGACCACGACCACGATCACGCTCGCGTACGAGATACCACCGCCGTTCGAGCTCCCGTGATCTGTTGCGACAAGACGGTCTGTGTTACTACCACGTAACCGAGAACGCGCAAGGAATTGTCGCTCCCCATGCACCTGGAATTCTGGAAACGGAATCAGCCGTCCGTAAACGCGGCAAATGACGACGGCTTAGTATCCCGCCGCATATTCGTGACGGACAAAAGAATCTCAAAAATCTCGTATTTAGTGGACACCGGTGCCGATATTTGCGTATATCCGCAAAATAAAATACACGGACCCGCGAACAGAAACGAGTAGGAACTGTCCGCAGCCACCGGGACGAGGATCGCAACATACGGCACCATCGCGATTAACCTAAACCTGTCCCTAAGACGAACCTTCAAATGGCGCTTTACAGTAGCCGATGTCCAAACGCCCATCATCGGCATGGATTTTTTGAGCCACTATGGGTTGCTCGTGGACCCGCGAAACAAAAAAACTCCTTGACACGACAATCCAATTGTCATCAATGGGATACGCTGTCACGGCCAACGAAGTAGCGGCAAAAACCATTATCGATGAATCAGTTTACCATCAACTCTTGGCGGAATTTCCGGACCTAACCGTCTACCGGTTTTCAGAAGAGAGAAAACTGGACACGGTGTGGTACACCACATTGAAACCACACCCGGCCCACCTGTCTACAACAAACCCCGCCGCCTCGCACCTGATCGACATAAACAGGTTAAGGCGGAGTTTGAACTGATGATCGGGCAAGGCGCGATGCGACAATCGAAAATCCCGTGTGCATCATCATAGCACGTTGTGCCAAAGAAGAACGAGAACCTACGACCATATGGCGACTATCGTGCGTTAAACGCTCGCACAGTACCCGACAGGTACACGCCACCACATATCGAAGACTTCGCATAACATCTACATGGTAAGAATATCTTTCCGAAAATCGATTTTGTTTACGCATATCATCAAATTCTGATAGCGCCCAAAGACATCGAGAAAACCGCTATGACGACATCTTTTGGACTTTTCGAAGCAACAAACATGATGTCTGGACTTCGGAACGCCACGCAAATATGTCAGCGATTCGTCAACGAAATCATTCGTGGTGCATCGATTTCGTCTAAGCAAACATCGATAACTTTCTCATTGCTTCGAAAGACGAAAAACAACATCGCGAACATTTGTGAATCCTGTTCAATCGCCTCAACGATTAAGGGCGTAGTAATAAATCTCACGAAATGCGAATTCGGCGCACGCGAAATCACATTTCTCGGATATAAGGTAAACTCCGACGGAATTAAGCCGTCGGCCGAACGTGTCGAAACAATTGTAAATATTCCGAAGCTCGCGAACATTAAGCAGCTACGTAGGTATCTCGGTATGATTAACTTCTACCGACGTTTCATACGCGAAAATACTTCAGCCACTTACTGACCTGTTAAAAGGTGCGAAAAAGGGCAACGTGCTCATCGAGTGGTAGAGACAATCGGAAGACAGTTTTATCGCTAGTAGTACTGAGTAGTGGTTATGGCGGAAGTAACTATGACTCTCTGAACTGGAAACAAATAACATAGCCTCGGACACGGCGCCTCTCGGTCCCGGAGACGCCGTGGCGGATTCTTCCGCTCCGGAGGGGGCCATGATTGACGAACCGGCTACGTCCACGGACACGATTTATATGGTAGTGGTGCCACTCGTGGGTAATCAGGTGGCCTGTCCAGTATGTCTGAAAAGGGAAATACACCTTTTCTTTCTTTCGTTATCGGACCTGGACAGGCACCTTGAGCAACACCATACGACAGCCCATATTAACTGGGAATGCAAAGATTGTGGCAAAGGCTTCCAAAAGCTTCATGGGGCTAGATGCCATCTGCCTCACTGTAATGGCGTACGCCAAAGACCCGCTGGACCTTATAAATGTGAGGCTTGCCCCATGAGCTTTGGAACACAAAGAGGGCTGTCTACCCACGAACGGCATGCGCACCCTGCCGTCAGGAACGTCAAGCGTAGGGGAACGGACCCCCCAGACAAGAAATGGACGTTCGAGGAGGTGGCCTTACTGAGGGAACTCTGTGAAACCTATAAGGATCACAGACACCCAAATAAGATGATCAAAGAAGTCCTCACCAATAAGACCATAGATCAAATTAAGTACCAACGAAAGAAATTAAGATTGCTCGGTGAGGACATGAACCCCCAGGAGGCCGCCCAGGTGACAGAGGGAGGGTGCGATCTCGTCGATCCAGGCAATGCGCGTCTAGAAGTGCCTGGAACCGACAACGATGATTACGAAAGGTGGCGGCTCCAATTGGAGCACGCAATTGAGAAACAAGCCGAGGTGCCATCTGTTTTAAGATGGGCTCACCGCCGGCTGATGACAGTATGGGCTTGCCTTAAAAGTAATAGAGAGTCGCTAATAAGCGGCCTCAACGAATTTCTTGAAATATCACTCTATGGAGCTATAACGGACTTTAAAAACGAACAAAACACAAGCAAAGTCTACAATACTAAAAGTCGGAAAAATAATATTAAAAAGAAAAATAGAAATAGTAAAAAAAGATACGCATACGCGCGTTGCCAGGAGTTGTTCCTGGAAAATCCTAAGAGGTTGGCCGATGCAGTAGTCGAAAATGATCTGGCCTTCCTTCAGCCGGCCAGGGAACCACCTGAAGCCGCGGAAGTGAGGAGGCTCTATGAGGACTTATGGGGCCAGGCAGGTCTGTTTAAGGCTCCCGTCCCAGGAAGTAGAGCCTCCGAGCTGTCCTTATGCGAGATCTTCCCGCCAATTGCTGCGGATGAAGTGGCGGAGAAAATAAGAAAAATCAGAAAAAAGGCTGCGGCAGGACCAGATGGGTTTCAGAGAGACCACCTTCTGATTCCTGGCCTGCCTATAATATTAGCCAAAGTCTTTAATATATTATACTATTGTTCATATTTCCCTTCCTTATGGAAGGTAAATAGGACAACTCTTATACCAAAGTCGAATAAGCCTAGCAGCCAAGTCGAGAATTGGAGACCTATAACTATAGGTCCCATTCTCGGACGTATTTTCTCCTCCATTCTTGACGGGAGAATCAGGAGGGGCATCGTGTTAAATCCAAGGCAAAAAGGATTTACCGCCGAGAGCGGTTGCAAAATAAATATTGAATTGTTGAGCGCTGCCTTGGATTATAGCAAAAGAGAGAAAGGCGGGGTATTCACGATCGTGGATATCTCAAAGGCCTTTGACACGGTGCCCCACTCGGCAATTAAGCCCTGTCTGGCGAAGAAAGGTGTGCCGACCCCCATAATTAACATAATAAACGATATGTACACGGACATTAAAACTACAATAAAAGCAAGAAACAACATGGGGGTCGAGATCACAATCCTTAGGGGAGTTAAGCAGGGGGACCCTTTGTCGCCGCTGCTATTTAACTTATGTCTGGAGCCGCTGCTGGAGGCAGTCGAAGAGCAGACCAGTGGCATAAATATAAATAGTGCAAGAAAAATTCCTGTCCTGGCTTTCGCTGACGATGTGGTGTTGCTTGGCGCAGATATCGGGGAAGCGCAACGCCAAGTGGAAACGCTCGAGCGGTGCCTAAACGATCTTAGTATGTCCGTCTCGAGGGATAAAAGCCAAACGTTCCAGATTGTCTCCAAGAGGGACACCTGGTTCGTTCAAGATCCTAAAATAAAACTTGGGGAGAACATCATCCCAACTATTGATCCCTCAGAGGCATTCAGGTATCTGGGCGCCAAAATAGGACCGTGGAAGGGCGTCCACTGTGGCATAATAGTTCCCGAGCTTCTGGGGGTGGTGAGGAGAGTCAGAAAGCTCTCACTCAAGCCATGCCAGAAGCTCGATTTAATTATCAAATATATCTTTCCCCGATATATTTACCACCTGCTCGTGAGCCCGCCAAGCGATAGCGTGTTAAAGCTGCTCGACAGCGAGGTCAGGCAGGAGGTAAAGGCAATCCTCCACCTTATGCCATCTACTGCCACTGGATTTTTCTATGCCCGTAAATCTTGGGGGGGGGGGGGCTAGGGTTACCGAGATTCGAGCATATAGTTAAACTCGGAACCCTTAAATCTGCCATAAAAATCAAATGCTCGGCTGACCCAGCAGTCTCCGGTCTAATAAATGAGCAGACTGAAACAAAATTAAAGAAAATTGCCAACTCCCTAAGGATCAATTGGCCAGCCTCTATAGAGGATATCGAAAGGGCCAGAAAAAGGCTTAAAGCCAGTCACGTCAAACAATGGGCTGAATTAAGAAGTCAGGGGCAAGGCGTCCCTGACTTTTCGAGGAACCGCACTGGCAACGCGTGGCTTGAGGAGTACAGCCTGCTCAGGCCATCAAGGTACATTGATGCCCTTAGGCTTAGGACCAACACCTATGGCACAAGAACTGTACTGGCACGGGCCGACCGAAACATAGATGTAGCCTGTAGAAGATGTCGAGCCCAGCCTGAGACCCTTGGACATATACTCGGGCTGTGCCAGTACACTAAGGCCCTAAGGATTAAGAGGCATGACGAGGTGAAGCAGACCCTCGCCGACTGCCTAAGTAAGAATAATGACGTGTTTGTCGAACCTACGCTCAAAGTGGGAGGTAATCTATGGAAGCCGGACCTCGTTATCAAAAACGAGGAAAGGGTTCTCATAGTCGACGTTACTGTCCGCTATGAGAATAAAGATTACCTCTCCCGAGCAGAAAAAGAAAAGGTCGACAAGTATCAATCGTGCCTCCAAGATCTTAAGGCAAGGTTCAAAGTCGGCAAGGGGGAAGTAGTACCGGTGGTCTTGGGCAGTCGTGGGGCAGTAACGCCCAATACAGAACAAAACCTCAAACGAATGGGGATAAGCAGCCATATAATTAAGAAGATGGCTGTAAATGTTCTAATTAGCTCCATAGAGCTTTGTAATATATTTTTAGATGGTTAACAAGATTAAGGCAGCCAAGAATTTTATCATTTATTATATGTTATTTAATTATTTATTTAAATTTGTAAATAAGAACTTATTATTATTATTTATTTATTATTATATACACTGTGAAGTCCATATTTTTAATTTAATTTGCCGTAATGTTTTCATTACAAGGCAAATGATCCATTTTAACTCCCTACGAGGGGGATTCCCTCGGAAGTATGGGGCCTCATTCGAGGCCCCACAGATTGTGCCTAGGCATGTCGCTACTAAACGGTCGTGCCGTAGCACTGAGGTCATAGTTGCTCGGGGGCAGGTAAGACCTTGATCCCCGTGGTACCGCCGGTAACATGCTTGCCGTGTCGGCGTGGGGAATAGTCCCCCGTACACGGCGTGCATGGCTACACGGAGTGCGGCGACGAAGGAGCGAGAGACAACTTTATATTTCGGCTTGCCGATTAACGGTCGTTGGGACCGTGAAGGATGAAGTTATAATTTAAGATCTAAGTTTATCAAGGAACTTGTTCCTTCGGTACATATGATGGCTGGCATGTTAAAGGATATGAGATGGTTTACGGATGGACCCTTTTTCTTATGGGAAACAATTAAAAATTAATAATAATGCTGGATTCAAATCAAATTGAAGCCTCGGACACAGCGTCTCTCGTTCCCGGAGGCGCTGTGGCGGATTTATCCGCTAGTGAGGGGACCACTGTTGACGACTCGGCTTTGTCTCCGGTCAAGATTCTGGTGCCGTTAGTGGGAGATCAGGTTGCCTGCCCAGTATGTAAAAGGAGGGAAATACACCTCTTTTTCATGTCCCTGGCGGACCTGGGCGCGCACCTTGATCAAAATCACCTAGAAACTCGGGTACAGTGAGGATGCTCACACTGCGAAAAAACCTTTCCGAAGCTACATGGGGCTAGGTGCCACTTAACCTATGCTTAGAGCCGCTGATCGAGGAAATTGAAGAGCTAACCAGTGGCGTAAATATAAACGACAACAAAAAGATACCAATACTGGCCTTCGCTGACAACATTGTCGTACTTGGTAAGGACAAGCGGGAGGCACAGCATTAGATGGATATCCTCCATGAGTACCTAACGGGCCTGGGGATGAGTGTCTCAAGGGATAAAAGTCTAACGTTCCAGGTGATCGCCAAAGGGGCACCTGGTACATCGAGGATCCTAGCATCAAGCTAGAAGGAAATAACATTCCATCTGCTAATCCTGAAGAGGCATTCAGATACCTAGGCGCCAAAATGGGGCCTTGGAAGGGTATCCACTGCGGAATTATCGTGCCTGAAATTCTGAGCGTGGTGAAAAGGGTTAGAAAGCTCTCTCTCAAACCATGTCAGAAATTAGAGTTGCTCACTAAATATATTTTTCCCCGCTATACATATAACCTACTGATGAAGCCGCCAAGCGACAATGTACTGAAACTGCTGGACAGCGAGGTCAGGCAGGGGATAAAGGCAATATTCCACCTTATACCTTTAACAGCCACTAGTTTTTTCTATGTCCCTAAGGTCTGTGGGGGGCTGGGGGTGCCAAGATTCGAGCACATGATAAAGTTGGGTACTCTCAAAAGAGCTATAAAAATGAAAACGTCGATCGATCCAGCGGTCTCAAGCCTGATTGATGAAGCCGCCGAAATGAAACTCAAAAAGATGGCCAACTCCCTGAGGATTAACTGGCCAGCGACATTGGAAGATTTAGAGAAAGCTCGGAGGAGACTTAAATTTGCTCATATTACTCAATGGGCCGAGCTTAAGAGTCAGGGCCAAGGAGTAGCTAACTTCGTTAAAAATGGAACTGGCAACGTGTGGTTACGGGAATATAACCTACTGAAGCCGCCAAGATTCATAGATGCGCTTAAATTGAGGACCAATACATTCGGTAGCAGAGTAGCATTGGCACGGGCCGACAAAAAGATAGATGTTATGTGCAAAAGATGTCGTGCCCAGCCCGAGACTCTTGGACACATTTTAGGGCTGTGCCAATACACAAAAGGCCTGAGAATAAAGAGGCATGATGAGGCCAAAACCATCCTCGCCAACAGCCTGAGGAGATCAAATGAGGTATTCGTTGAACCGACTCTGCGAGTAGGGAGTAATCTGTTTAAACCTGACCTCGTAATTAAAAACGAGGAAAGGATTCTCGTGGTCGACGTCACCGTCCGCTACGAAAATAAAGATTATCTCCGCAAAGCAGAGAAGGAGAAAATAGAAAAGTACGAGTCTTGCTTAGAATACCTCAAGAGAAAACACAAACTGAGTATCGGAGAGGTCGTACCTGTGGTCTTGGGCAGTAGAGGAGCAATAACGCCCAATACTTGGAACAACTTAAAAATCTTAGGTGTTACCAATAAGGGCATCAAAACAATTATAATGAATGTGCTGCGTAGCTCCATAGAGATGGCAAACATTTTCTTAGATAATTGACCGGATAAAATCCGACTCAGTATATAGTGACGTCTATTTATTTTATTTATAACGATCATTTATAAATATGAATTGTACATTGTGACAATTGTACATATGAATTGTATATAATGACTAAATATATTTTATCCGCTAACAATTTGTACATAAGTTTTAATTATTACGATTTGCCACACTAATTGATTCATCAATTTTGAGGAGTTAATCGATATATTTATTTATTATTTATTTATTTGTTATTTATTTATTTATTTATTTATTGGTTTTAAATCCCCACGAGGGGGTATCTCGGAAGTATGGGCCTCGCTAAGGCCCACAGAATGAAGGCTCTCGTAAGCAACATGCCGCTATTAAACGGTTGTATTGTGAGGCCTTGGGGGGTCATAGGTACTCGGGGGGCAGGGAAGACCTCGGTCTTGTCTGCCCAAGTCGCACTCCTACCTCCCCGTGGTACCGCCGGTAACATGTGCGTCGCGTCGACGTGGGGAATGGTCCCCCGGACGTGGCGTACATGGCTAAACGGAGTGCGGGGACGAAGGAGCGGAAGATGTTATCATAATAATAAGTAGCTAACGGTTTATACTGTAAAATCAAGGAGTAAAGCCTATCCATAGTTAAGGAATCCGTTCCTCTGATTACTGTTGTCGACCCTGCCTGTCTTGGGTTTACGAAATGGAAACGGAAGGATTGGTGGTTCAGGATTTACAAAGTAACTATTTGGCAAAATAAGTGAAAATGACAAAGCCTCGGACGCAGTGCTTCTCGGTCCCGGAAGCGCTGTGGCGAATTTATCCGCTCCGGAGGGAACCTTGGTTGACAACTCGGCTATGTCCATGGACATGATTTCAAAGATAATGGTGCCGCTAACGGGGGACGAGGTTGCGTGTCCGGTCTGCGAGAAGAGGGAAGGTCACCTTTTCTTCATGACGCTAGCAAACTTGGACAGGCACCTTAGTCTTCACCACGTGGATGCCCTAATACAATGGGGGTGCAGTAACTGTCAAAGATGTTTTACGAAGCTTCATGCGGCGAGGTGTCACTTACCTAAGTGTAGTGGCACTAACGCAAATAAAGAAGGTCCATACAAATGTGAAGCTTGCCCCATGAGCTTCGGCGCCCAAAGAGGGCTACCCACGCATGAACGGCATGCGCACCCTGCCATCAGAAATGAGAAAAGAAGGGGAGCGGATCCCCCTAATACGAGAAATTGGACGGTAGAAGAGGTCAACCTCCTGAAGGAGCTCGATGAATTATACAAAGATTATCGTTTTCCAAATATCGAAATAAACAAGATCCTCACTACGAAAACGGTGGAACAAATTAAAAACAAAAGGAAAAAGATTAAAACCAGTAGTGAGGAAGCGAGCTCCCAGGAGGTTACTCAGAAGACAGAGGGAGGGTGCCATCCCGTTGAATCAGATATAGAGGAGCTAGAAAAGAGCTCAATAAGTGAATGGCGGCGCTGCCTGAAGGAGGAAATAGAGAAGGCTTCCGAAGTCCCCCCTCCCACATAAAAGATATACAATGAATTAAAGAAGCTGTGGGACAAATTTAAGAATAATCATAAAATCCTTGCGGTAAAAATAAATAAGTTTGTCGGCACGTCCCTATACAGAGCGTTATCGAGCAACATTAAGACGGGAGACAGGCCCTCAAGTCAAAAAAATATAATCATACACAAAATAAATTACAACAATAATAATAAAGTTAAAAGGAATCAGAGGCGGCGCTATTTGTACGCACGTTGCCAGGACATGTTTAATGAATGTCCGAGGAAGCTAGCCGATATCGTAATCAACGACGATCTGGCGTATTTAGCTCCTGCCAGACAACCTCCTGAAGCAAGGGAAGTAGAAAATTTGTACAAAGATCTATGGAGTAAACTGGCGGCCAATTAGACGGACGATTAGTCTTATTCTAGCGAGAATATTCTCTTCGACTCTCGACAGGAGATAAAAAGGGGCATCGTGCAGAACGTCAGACAGAAGGGCTTTACATAAAAAAACGAATGTAAAATTAATGTCGAGTTCTTTAATGCAGCCTTCGAACAAAGCAAGAAAGATCAAGGAAGTGTGTACACTATTGTCGACATCTCCAAAGCGTTCGACACGGTGCCCTACTCAGCGATTAAACCGTGTCTGGCTAGGAAAGGAATCTCGACCCCTTCAATCGAGTTAATTCAAAAAATGTACAAATGTTCCAAGACAAAAATAAAAGCAAAAAATGGAACTGGGGTCGAGATTGAAATTATCAGGGGAGTACTGATGTAGATGATAGCGCATCCGATACCAGGTGCGTCCGTCAGCCTCACGGTAGACGCGAACGACGAATGGCAGCCGCTTTGGTCCGCCGCGAAATCGTTAACCCCCGCGTAACGAAAACATAACGCGTATGATCGCGAACTACTTACGATGTATACCGCGGTCAAACGTCTTCGACGCGCGGTTGAAAGAAGAAAATTCGTGATCTATACAGACCACAAACCCCTTATTTGCGCATTCAAACAGAAGTTAGAGAAATGTTTGCCACGACAATTTCGATACCTAGGTTATATCATACAATTTACAACTGATATCCGGCATGTAAACGCTAGCTGCAACACAAGAGAACGATAACGAGCTTCGCGAAATCGTCGACTCTGGCTCTGACGCACTACAACTTAAAAAAGTCCGATTTCCCGATCAAGATATCGGCATATATTATGATATTTTGACCGAAACCTTGCGATCGTTCGTACCGAAACCGTTACGACACAATGTATTCTAGTCTCTACATGGACTTTCCCATCCGGAGATACGCGCCACGCAAAAACTGGTAATGACGCGCTTCGACTGGCCGTCCGTATGACGGAGGTTGGCTCTGGACGTTGGAGGGTGAGGACGGGCTTCGGTTCGCTCTCGAAAATTGGAGTTATTTGTATGAACTCGAGGAAATGTGTGTGTACAGCTAATTAAAAGCAGTGATTCAAGGCATTATATAGTGACAGAGACAGTGGAACTGGAAAATATTGACTGTGAAAGACATATAAACCTGTTATAAATATCGTGGTTTGAACGGCCGTTACACATAAGAATGGTGTAATAGTGGTAAAAGTGCATATTAGTGGTCTATGAAAATGATTGATTATGATTGTTATGTCGAGGGAATATTGTGGATATAAGGATTTGATGAGTTAAATATGGAAAATTTGAATATTAAAAAGGAGGTTGTTTGAGGTTAAAACAGGCCCTTATATTATGTTATTTACTGGACTGGGTAATATTTAGTGCGTGGACAGCAAACAGATTAACAGTTTGTTTAATTAATGTAGATTTAATTGAGTATTCTGAGCTAATGTTTCAATAAATTGGGCGTGGAGGAGTATAGGTGGTAGAGGCAGTGTCAACGGTGACACGTAGAGTCTATAGGAGAAATGTATAACGTCGAATATATAATATAAATAGTGTGAGTTTGACATTTATATATGTTATATCGCATTAGTTGTTAAATGTATGGTGGCGTAGAGTGGTGTTATTATTTATATTATTATTATTTATTATAATTTATATATATGGAGAGTAAGGGTAACGGTTAGTACGGTTATATAAAGAGGATAAATTCTTTGGAAGTATAGGATAGATTTAGCCAATATGAGCAAGAAGAAAGTTTAGTTATATGCGGTATATATGGGACAGACTTGGTTGTTGATGAGGAATGGTTGTTAATTATAATAAATAATGTATGTGCAGTAATAAACAGGTGTAAAGTGATGCGATAGGTTATATGCGTGTTATACTTTTATAATAAAATGCTGTCTATGGGCTTCGTAATACCTTATTGTTTAGAGTAAGCTAGTGTTAAGTTATTATTAAGCTAATATTACAGTGTAAGTTTAAGCTAGAAGTAAGTTATATTAAGTTATTAGTATCGTGGTAATTATGATAGTAAATGTATGATTAGCTCCATTAATAGAGTAACAAAGTTTGTAATATATTTCTTAATAAAAAGGGTTTTACGATATGGAAATTCTTTTATATATGAAATTGACTAATTATAAAAAAAGGATTTTACGATATAGTAATTGTTTTATGTATAAGATTGATTAATTATAAGTTAAGGATTTGCTACGGGTGTGAGGTATTGAATTAGGTAGCCCAGCAACTTGGTCTTCGTTTTAAGTGCATAGGGACGATTAGTTTTCTTGCAAGTTCTGTTAGAAACTATAAGAAATCTAAATATGACCGATCAGGGGAGCTATTTTATTCATTTTATTCATTATTTTATTTTATTTTATTTTATTTTATTCTATTTTATTCTATATTGTATTTTAGTTCTATATTGGGAGTTTTATCTTATTAGAACAAGGGTATGAGTACGATGCATCGTGACCAGTTGCATTCAGTAAGTATTAGTTTAATATTGGGTTACCTATGATTATAGGATTATAAGGGGATAGATGAAGTTAAGCCAAGTTATATAGTTAAGTTGGGGAGCACGAGGCGGGCATGGGTTCCCGGGTCGTAGGACCACGCCCCGGGAAACCCCGATGGATCTGATGCTCTCTTATAGTCAGGTGGCGGCTGGCCGAAGCCCCCGGCGCCCGTCAGTTCGCCGAACCGATGCGGAGAGCTTCGGAGAAGTTGGTGGGTCCATGCCTGCCAAGACCACTTACCTCACCTTCACGTGGGGCTCCCCGTCACCCTGCACCGGCCTTGACCGGGGTGGGGTGCGAAAGAGTGAGTGGCACCAGGACGGAGACCTCGTTGACGACCATAACGACAACTATTAAACAAATATGGATTGCGAACACACAAAAAAATTAGTTTACGGTGGAGGGAAGGGATACCCCAGTACCGGCGCAGCGGTGGGTGGTCAAGTGGTCCCACCTGCGTCGTAATCTCACGACCACGGCCGTTTGGGGGTGGACTGCCAGGCCCCCGGACGTGTTTTCACTCCTGGCGAGGCGGGTACAAGCAGTATGGAGATTCCCGAAGAATCTCCGAGAAGAGTAACGAGGGGGTTGCGGAGAACGCGGGCGAGGTCCGACGACGAAGAGTCGGTCGCCTCATTCGCGTTGCGATCATCATTGGGATCGTCGGTTTCCGGGGGGGGGGGGAAGAAGGCGACTCATGTCGTTGACCCCGGAGATCTCGGTAGAATTGGCACTGGAAATTCGAACGAGCTAGGCGGCTGACGTGAGCGCCGAGTTCGCCAAGCAGGTGTCAAAAATAATACGGGTGGCGACGATATCGTCCAATTTAAAGGGAACGTGCGTCAAAGATCTGAGAACCGCGGCGACTTACGTCACTGCCGCATGGAGGGAGAGGAACTCGCAAAGGATCGAGATAGTCCATAGCAGCAGCACCACGGCTGCGAGGCTAGCGGAAGCAAGGTTGAATGCGCTGGAGGAGGAAAATGCGGCCCTGCGTCAGGAAATAAAGGGGTTGGCTGCTCGCATTCACGAGTGCCCGTGGTGTAACGGCCGGGCTATCGAATCTGGCCGCCCTTCGCGGGAGGGGAACCAAGAAGGCGCGCGCCTGGACGCCCTGAAAGGAAGGTGGACAAACTCGGTCCCTCCATAATGAGGGCCATCGAGGAACGATTCGGGGGCCGAGGACCGCGCATCCCCGAACCCCAGCGCAAGGCGGACCAACCCACCGCCCCACGCGCCACCCAAGCCACCGCGCTCCCGAGGGAGCAGGAGGGTGGCTAATGGAGGGTGGTGGGAAGGAGGGCGAGGAAGAAGAAGAACGCAAGGAAGGACGTCACCAGGGACGAGAAGAAGGAGAAAGCGTCCACCGCCCCACCGACGAGGCCGACAGGCGCACAGAAGCCGGGCGACGCACCTACGATCAGGAAAGGACTGGCGCAGGCGACAAAAACGGCCGTGCTCCCTCGCACACCGCGAACGTCCGCGGTGACTCTGACCCTGAACAAGGGAGTCAAAACGACGTACGCCGATGTGCTCGCAACGGCACGACAGAAGGTCACGCTCGCGGAGATCGGCGTGGAGTCCCTCGGGATGAAGAAGTCGATGACCGGGGGGGGATAATAATCAGGCTCCCCGGCAACAAGGACAGAGGGAAGGTGTCGCGACTGGCGACGCGTCTGGCCGAGGTGCTAGACCCGGCCGCGGTGAGAGTCGCGGCCCCGACGAGGACGGCGGAGTTGAGGGTGGCCGGGATAGATATCTCGGTCGACAAGGAGGAGCTGCGGCAAGCGCTGGCCTCGACGGCAGGATGCAGCAGCGCGGAGGTGCAGGTGGAAGAGATCCGCTCCATCAGATACGGCCTCGGGTCCGCGTGGATAAGGCGCCCGGTGGCCGGAGCCCGGAAATTAGCCCGGGACGGGAAAGTCGCTCTGGGCTGCTCCACGGCAAGGGCCACGGCGATCCCGAAGAGACCCCTACAGTGATTTAAGTGCACGGAGTTGGGGCACGTCCGCGCAACCAGCACGTCCACTGTGGACCGTGGACATTTGTGCTACAGGTGCGGCGGTAGCGGGCATCGTGCCAGAGGGACACCCGCCTCGGCGCCCAAGTGCCCGCTGTGCGAGTCGCTAGGGGTGCCCGCTAACCATAGAATGTGCGGGGCGGCATGCACTCCGCCGAAAGTCAAGAAGTGGCGACCAATCCGCGATCCAGCCGCGGAAGGGACTCAAGAGGGAAGCACCGTTGAAGCAGCAGCGGTGGATGGCCGGGAGGAGGCCATGGAGTTAATCGATTGAGTTCAACCGCCTCCTCCAATGCAACTTGGGAAGATCCAGGCGGGCGCAAGATCTGCTATTCCAGACTATCTGGGAGAGCGAGGTCGCCCTCGCGGCGGTGGCCGAGCCGTATCGTGTCCCCGACGCCCCCAACTGGGTCGGGGATCGGGATGGATCGACGGCCGTAACACGGACGCCAGCCCTGGGTGCTCCCGGCGCCCTGCTCGACCGCGGAAGCGGCTACGTCGCGGTCGAATGGGCAGGAATAGCGGCGGTGGCGGTCTACGTCTCCCCCAACAGCTGTCTGGCCGCGTTGGGGGACTTTCTGGACGAGGTCGGCGAATGCATCAGAAGATGCCTTCTCCGCCAGGTACTGGTCCTCGGGGATTTCAACGCCCACTCGATGCAATGGGGGAACTCTGCAACGAAATCCAGGGGAAGATGGCTGACCGACTGGGTCACGAGACTCGGACTCCTACTGGTGAACAAGGGTACGGCGAGCACCTGCGTGGCGTGGAGAGGATCCTCCGTGGTCGACGTCACGTGGGCCACCTCGGAGCTCTATCCGAAGATCCACGACTGGAGAGTGGCCGAGGGAGTCGAGACCCTGTCCGACCACCTCTACATATTTATGGAGGTGGTCCTCGAGGATGTCGACAACAACAACAACATCTGCGACGCCCGAAGAGGAGCGAACCGTTCCGGCCCGTCACCACCACCAAGATGGCGCCTGAAGGAGCGGGCCAGGGAGATGTTGCGGGCGTCAGCCATCGTTTCCGCCTGGAGCTGGAACGCCCGGAAAACAGCCAGACTGGAAAGCGTCGACGAGGAGGCGGAGAGCCTCCGAGGATACATGAGCGCGGCGTGCGACGCGTGCTCCGTCCCGGGTGGTGGACGCCGGAGATCGCGGAGTTGCGAGCGAGCTGCGTTCGGGCCCGCAGAAGATTCCTGAAGGCCTGTCGCCGTAGGAGGACGCGCGACAAGGAAGAGATCTCCAGCTGTTACGAGGCCTACAGAGAGACGATATAGTGTTGGCGGCGTCACCCCCGTTCGAGTTGCGAGCCCTCGAGCTCCGTCGAATGTACGAACACCTGAGGGCACAGCGTTCGACGACGACGCCGCCGCCCGACAGCCCGTCGGCCCCGAACGACCGGGAAGAAGCGCAGCTGGAGATCTGGGAGCGATGGCGCTCTCAGCTGATGGAGGAGGACGCCAGGCAGCCACACCGAGCCGTCCGCGCCGTGCTTCCCAACTGGAAGGCCTGGAGAGATCAAGGCGGGGTCCCGCTCACCTTCAGGATGACGCAGATGCTCACCGGTCACGGAGTTTTCGGCGAATGTCTGCTGAGGATCGGGCGGGAGGTGACGTCCATCTGTCACCACTACGGGGAAGAGGAGGACACGGCGCAACACACACTAGAGTTTTGCTCCGCGTGGGCGGAACTGCGGCACGTCCTGAAGCTCGACATCGGCGAGAGGTTAGCCCCAGAAACGGTCGTACAGGCCATGCTCGGAGGGCGTCAGGAATTCAATGCCGTCCGCACCTACTGCGAGGAGGTTATGCAGGTGAAGGAACGGGCGGAAAGAGATCGGGAGAGAAGAGGCGATCCCAGCAGATCGTCGCACCACCATCGAAGAGGCTCTGTACGACGCAGGGGCGCGGCACCGCCGCCGCCGCCCTGGGAGCGTAAAACCAGGGGACGCGACGCTAGGGAGCGTGGTCCCCCCTAGCAGCCCAACTCAAGCCGGGGCGCCTCCCTCGATAACAATAGCAGGGAGATAGACGACGAGGTTGCACCCAGCTAGTAATTCGTAAGAGATCCCGGGGCACCTCCAAAACGTCGGGACGACCACCGTGGGGTTTTAGTCGGTAAGAGTCCGACACTACTCCGTCGTTGCTACGCAACGCCGAGTGTCCATGAGGATTTCCCCACGTAAAAAAAAAAGAAAAAAGTTATATAGTTAAGTTAAGTTAAGTTATATAGCAACTTGGCTATTATCGAGGGATTAGCGAATATATTATGTTGTACTAAGTTAGTGCAATTAACGTTGATAAGTTTATTTTGGGTTTTTGGTTATATTTTACCTACTAAGGTAAATATGGATGTATAAGGGGTAGGCTTGGTATTAAGTTAAATACGAGATAATAGAGCCAACCGTCTTGAATGCGACAATGTATCCCGTGTCAACGTTGTAAAGTCACCAGGCACGTATCTTCGAGAGAAGGTCGGACGACGAAGCGTGTGGATATGGAGTTCGGACGGAGTTGTGAGTGTGATCGAAATCTCCGGGAAAACTGGAGAATTCGGACAAGGAAGTTAATTCGAGTGAACTACTAATGCCTGTGAGAAAAAGTGGGTATAAGAACTAGCAGAAGTCGGTCTGGAAAAAACGTGACAAGTAAAACAAAATCGCGTGTGAAGTTATGGCGGTGAGAAAGCCATATTGGGACGCGTGACAATAGCACCGCTACACGCGCTACTCGGGAAACTGCACGGACGCAGCCATATCGTCACGCACGCCGAAAGTGCATCGCGAAGACCATTTGAAAGTGGTAATGACTAGTGGTAGTGACAAGTGCGGGCATATGTGGCTATTTTGTACGCAATATGAAGAAAAAGAAGGACACAGTTGTAAATGAGAATAAAGAGGCGGACCAAACCACGAGAGGAAAGAGCGAAGCGGAGTTGGGGTTAGGTTCCGCTGGGGGAGTTCTTCCGCTCCGCAATGAGCACGGAGAGCCTACGGACCGAGGAAACATCGGAGGAAGAAGGGACCCCCGCCGTCGAAGCGCCCCGCGCGAAGAAAAGGAGGGCCGGCGGATCTCCTAAGCTCCCCACGGATGTGGCCAAAGAGATAAGGACATCTACTACGACGGACATAGGAGCGGAACTGCTCCGTCGAGCTTCTGAGGTGACCAAGGTCGCCTCAAGGGCATATGTGTGAAGATGCTGAGGGAAGCGGCGAGGTCCATCACCGCTAGCGTAACAAAGATGGCGCGAAGAATGGACCCCGCCCCTGGTGCCTTCGCGATAATGGAAGGACGTATGACGGCATTAGAGGCGGAGAACGGGGCGCTCAGAAAAGAGCTGGCCTCACGCTCCACGGCAGAGGAGCGGCGAGACAGGGCATCTTGCGGCGATCGAACGCAAGATGGAGGAGCCTAGGCCCCTCATTGATCCAGCTGATGGAGGAACACCTCCAAAACAGCGACAGAAGAAGGGAAAAAGAGGTCGTCTCCGACGAAACCACGAGAAGAGTGGAGCCTTCCCAAGCACTTCAGCGTTCAAGCGAGGACAAGCAGCTATCAAGAAAGAACAAGAAGAAGGAGTCGGCGGAGAAACAACCGGCGAAGATAACTCCGGGGACAGGGGCGAAGAGTCCGAGAAAAGCTGCGGAGAAAGGATCGGAGAACGTGCGTAGAGGGGAAGACAAACTGCCACTCCCACGCACACCGCGAACATCGACGGTGATGATCATGCTGAAGGATAAATCGGGCCCATCCTACGCGGAGGTGTTGGCCGCGGCCAAGGACAACGTCCCTCTGGCCGAGGTCGGCATCAAGGCGGTAAGGATGCGAAAAACTATGACCGGAGGCGTCGTTCTGGAGGTCTCCGAGGATCAGAAGAGGGAGAAGGCCGCCGCGCTCACAGCACGGCTGACCCGGATCCTGGTTCCGAGCAAGGTCCGCGTGACGACACCCTTCCGAGCCGTGGAAGCAAGGGTGAGCAGAACAGACATTTCGGCCACCAAGGAGGAAATCAAGAACACCCTGGCGAAGGAGGGTGGTTGCAAGGCGGGGGACGTCCAACTGGAAGAGATCCGCTCCGCTCGAAACGGTCTTGGACCCGTGTGGATACGAGGCCGGGAGGGGGAGGTGCGCACCCGCCACCAAGAAAATCAAGGAAAGGGTCGAAGATCTCCTTCGAGCAGCCGCAACAGTGACTGCCTGGAAATAGGAGGCCTCGACGTGGAGGAGGAGGTCGAGAACCTCCGCCGAGTCATGACGGCAATACACCATGACACGTCCATGCCGCGAACCACGCTGGATACCAGGCGAAGCAGAGCCGTGTATTGGTGGACTCCCGACATCGCGGAGCTGAGGACGAGATGTGCCCAGGCCCGAAGACAGTACCATAGGGTCCGTCGTAGCCGACGACGCGACGAGGGAGAAGTCTCCCTACGCTACCGAGCGTATTGTGTGCTGCGGCGCTCGCTACAAAAGGAAATCAAGATCGCGAAGGACTATGCCTGGTCTGACTTAGTCGAAGCAATCGAGTCCGGCCTATGGGGAAGGCCATACAGCACGGTGACACGAAAACTTCGCGCGAAGGGCCCCCTGGCAACGATGGAGATGGAACCGGTGCTGCTACCGCAGATCATCGGGTCGCACTTCTCTCCGCAAGAGGACACCGCGGTGGAAAAGTTGCGGGAAACAACCTGGACGGTGGAATGGACATACGATTGGGAAGTCACGGAGGAAGAGCTGTGGGAGGCGACCAGAAGAATGGTCTCCTGTGACGTTGCGCCGGGCCCGGACAGGATAGTGGCGGCCCTGGAATACTTCGAGGTGCACTGCTACCTCGTTCGGCTGATCCGTGCCTACCTTGACGACAGGTTGGTAGGGTATGCCAGCAGGGAGGGGGAGGAAAGATGGCCCGTCGAGCGCGGCGTTCCGCAGGGCTCAGTGCTGGGACCGATCCTGTAGATCATCGCGTACGACGAGGTACTGCGCTGCCCGCTACACCCGGGCGCGATCATGATGTGCTACGCGGACGACACTCTGGTCGTGGTCGGATGGCGCGGGTGGCACGAGACGTTGCATCTCGGCGAAGTCACAACGGCCTGTGCGATACGCGCTGCACGCGGACTGGGCCTGATGGTCTCCCCTGCGAAGTCGGAGGCCATCTGGTTCTACGACAAGAACAGGCGAAGGACTCCTCCGTCCGGTCTAAGCATAAGCATAGCGGGGGAAACTGTCGAGGTGGGATCGCGGATGAAGTATCTGAGTTTCATCATCGACAGCCAGTGGACGTTCGGGCGGCACTTCGACTCCCTGGTCCCAAGGGTGTCGGCGGCGGCCAACGCCTTGTGCGGCCTGCTGTCGAACATCGGCGCGGCAGGAGTCACGATGCGCCGACTATATGAAGGCGTCGTTCAGTTCCGAGTGATGTACGGGGCCCCGGTATGGGCGGTCGATCTAATGACAAGTCACTACAGCATCCTGCTCTTAAGGAGGATGCACAGGGTGACCGCCATCAGAATCGTCAAAGGGGATACCGAACGGTGTCCCACGCGTCGGCAACTGTTTGGGCCGCGTGTGCCTCGTGGGAGCTCCGGGCGCTGGTACTCAAACGAAGATACTTTCGCATAAGAGCGCTGGCCCCCGGGGAGAACGCAGCCAAGGAACGAACGCGTGCATATCGCTCCGCTAGCTATAATCAATATCTTGAGGAAAATTAAAGAATTCGGGCGCAAAAAGTGTTTCAAGTGAAAGTAAAAGTGCTGTGGAGCACAGTGAATAATAAAGTTCAGTGGAGTGCAAAAAGTTTAACCAGAAAAGTGAATGGAAAAATACAGTTTGATGTTAAGCACGTATGAACGCCATATTGGGACGCGCGCCAGTTACGCCGCCACACGGGCCTCTCAGGAACTGCACCCGCGGTGCCAGCGCCGCCACGTGGGCCACCTAACGTACTGCACACACACCGCTGCCATACTGGGGCACGCCAGAGCGCGGAAAATTCAAACGGACAGAGAGAGGTACGTGCAAAAACGTCCATACAAAGCCGCCTTTACGCCCTCGCTACACAAAAGCGTGTGTTCGTAAAGAAATACGCCGCCAGTCTTAGTCGCGTGCGCGGTTTGAAAAAGCAATACGCCGCTAGACTTTGTCGCGACGCGTAGAAAGAAAATTATAAAGGGGCACGGGCAAAACGCCTAGTCCAAGCCACCATTACGCCCTTCTCATATAGCGAAGCAATACGCCGCCAAACTTAATCACGCGTGTGGATCGAAAAAGCAATACGCCGCTAGACTTAGTCGCGTGTGCGGTTTGAGAAAGCAATACGCCGCTAGACTTTGTCGCGACGCGTAAAAATTTTATATAGAGGGGCGTGAGAAAAAGCGCCCAGTCCAAGCCACCGTTACGCCTTCCTTAGACGCGAGTGCGTCCCCAAAGCAACACGCGGCCGGAGATAGTCCCCGAGACACCAAACTCTATCGCAGTAAGCACAAAGTACGGCAAGATAACCGAGATGCCGTCACAAAGGCAGATGCCACCAGGCGGGTGTAGACGATATGGGAAACGCAGAGGAGGATGCGTGGGACCAGTGGCGGTCTGAGCTGATCAACGAGGGAGGCGAACATCGAAGCGTCGAAGCCGTCCTCCCAAGTTGGGAGGCATGGAGGAGCCGCTGCGGTCTCCCGCTGTCCTTCAGGATGACCCAGGTGCTCACGGGACACGGCGTGTTCGGCCCGCTCTTGAAGAAAAAACCGCCGAAACCCGTAACATGCTGATTCCGGTAGAACAAAAGAACGGCCGTGACAAAGGCGGTGCAACCAACGATAACCGAACGAATGAAGAAAACACCAGGAATAGGTACGGGTCAGGTTATGCAGTATGGGCGAAGAGTCCGATTTCCTGATTGGTTACAGGCAGGTGTCGGTTAAGTGTTGTAAATTGTCGGACACGGAATGTACCACGTAACTTTTAAAAATAGCGACGACTAAGAAAAACATTGTAAACATTTATGTTATAAATATAACATAATAAAAAAAACGTTATCACTGGTAGGGGGTGATGTAGCGGCACATGAGTCAGAGGACAATTCAAATCATCAACATCGTTAGGACATACGTAATGTAATAATAAATGAACTCCGGGCAAAAACAATGCCACCGCTACGTGCAACCGTCAAAGTCAAATTTAAATTTTCCGCTACTCCCTCGACCAGTATAAATAAACGAACGCGACCGTAAGAGTTTTAGTTATCAACGAGTTATCAGCGATCTTATTTGCGATTTACACACTGTCTTTAGCGAGTCCGTTAGTACGCGCATCTTATCAAATATTGTCTGCACTATTTATTAATTATTCTAAAATATACTTGACGGTTTTAATATCGAGAAGTACTTCGTCAATTAAATAACACTCATCCAATTCATCTTCCACAGATCTATACTTGGACCACTGCTTTAGAATCTGGTGTACGAGAGTCTACTAAAGGAATTGAAGGCGATTCCGAAAATAAATGCCGTCGCTTTTGCCGACGACTTGGTGATTCTCAACGTGGCCAAGCAGGAAGAGACAGATAATAAATTAAGTACGACGTTAGGTGTGATCGTGCGGTGGTGTGCCGATAAAGGATTGAAGATCGCACAGGAGAAGACCGAGGTGATACTGCTGACGGGTAAGCGGATCCCCAAGGTAATTGAGATGAACGTGGAGGGCTTCTGACCACGAAGCAGGAGATTAGATACCTTGAGGTGCAGGTATATAACTTCAGAAGGTTCGAGACTCATTTGGAGAAAGTGTGCGATAAGGTCGATGCTTTCATGGGAGCATTGAGATCATTGCTGCTGCCAGCTCTGCGAGGAAGCTCTATTATGAAGTCTGAGAGTCGGTGGTGCTCTATACGGCGCCTGTATGGACAAAGACAGTAGAAAAGAAAAAGGACAGGAATTACTCTTAAAAGGGCGCAAAGGGCCACGCTGATAAAATCATTTACGGCGTACCACAGTGTCCCACGCAGCACTGTGCGTGCTTACGGACATCTTGCCCGTTTACTACACAGTCGAGCTCCGGGCCGAGAAATATCAAATTAAAAAAGAATATCTGCAATCACGATACGATACCCGTTCAAGAAAAGATCCGGCCTCGGTCTTTTATGCAACGATCAAGGCAGTGGAGAAACGTATGTAGGATAAATGGAAGGAGGAATAGCGTGACCATCGCAATGACAACTGAACGAAGAGGCTGGTGGCGGATGTCTGTACGTTCAAGAGGCATAGGAGGTACATTGACCACTTTACTTTGTAGATCCTGATCGGACACGGTATTTTTAACGTGTACCGAAGGATATCCCGCAGGGAGGACTTGCTTACGTGAGTCTGTGGGGGCTGGCAAACCCACGTTCCCGAAGCCAGGGAGGACCGTCCGGTCAAGCGTCCTGCTTACGTGAATCCTCTATGTACACCGCAGGGAAGATCGCCGGGAGTGTAAGGAGTTTAAGTACAGTTACACTCTCTCTACGTGGCCTTGGATAGTAGCGCACCCACCACGATCTTGAAGCCAAGGGTGGGACCGTCGGGGTAAGTCCCGGGTAGCGGACCATCGGCGTTGACCGATGCCCGTTGCCTTGAGGTCCCCGCTTACGTGAGTCCCATCTGGAACTGTCGAGCACGGTTAGCATGTCGCCGGCCGGCAGTGATGCCGCCGTACATGGAACCGTCCTGGCTTAGAAAGCGCCCCCTTCGACCTGAGACGAGTGACAGTCCCTGCAGGCTTAACTAATCCAGGTAGCAAGGTACTGGGTACTTTGTGCGCTGGTTGGGCGTAACCCTAACCCCTACGACTCTAGCGGTGTCCGCATTGAGATCATTGCTGCTGCCAGCTCTGCGAGGAAGCTCTATTATGAAGTCTGAGAGTCGGTGGTGCTCTATGCGGCGCCTGTATGGACAAAGACAGTAGAAAAGAAAAAGGACAGGAATTACTCTTAAAAGGGCGCAAAGGGCCACGCTGATAAAATCATCTATGGCGTACCACAGTGTTCCACGCAGCACTGTGCGTGCTTACGGACATCTTGCCCGTTTACTACACAGTCAAGCTCCGGGCCGAGAAATATCAAATTAAAAAAGAATATCTGCAGTCACGATACGATACCCGTTCAAGAAAAGATCCGGCCTCGGTCTTTTATGCAACGATCAAGGCAGTGGAGAAACGTATGTAGGATAAATGGAAGGAGGAATAGCGTGACCATCGCAACGACAACTGAACGAAGAGGCTGGTGGCGGATGTCTGTACGTTCAAGAGGCATAGGATGTACATTGACCACTTTACTTTGTAGATCCTGATCGGACACGGTATTTTTAACGTGTACCGAAGGATATCCCGCAGGGAGGACTTGCTTACGTGAGTCTGTGGGGGCTGGCAAACCCACGTTCTCGAAGCCAGGGAGGACCGTCCGGTCAAGCGTCCTGCTTACGTGAATCCTCTATGTACACCGCAGGGAAGATCGCCGGGAGTGTAAGGAGTTTAAGTACAGTTACACTCTCTCTACGTGGCCTTGGATAGTACCGCACCCACCACGATCTTGAAGCCAAGGGTGGGACCGTCGGGGTAAGTCCCGGGTAGCGGACCATCGGCGTTGATCGATGCCCGTTGCCTTGAGGTCCCCGCTTACGTGAGTCCCATCTGGAACTGTCGAGCACGGTTAGCATGTCGCCGGCCGGCAGTGATGCCGCCGTACATGGAACCGTCCTGGCGTAGAAAGCGCCCCCTTCGACCTGAGACGAGTGACAGTCCCTGCAGGCTTAACTAATCCAGGTAGCAAGGTACTGGGTACTTTGTGCGCTGGCTGGGCGTAACCCTAACCCCTACGACTCTAGCGGTGTCCGGGTCCAGTATAGCGAACTCGCTAAGGAATGAACCCGTTACCAAAAGACACACTAGATGTACCGAAGGATGATCAGGAAGGAGGTACACGCCCGCTGCTGGGACTACGATAGTGATGGTGACGACGCCGAACATGCGCTGTTCCACTGCCCTAGGTGGATAAGGGAAAGGACAGAGTTGGAGAATCACCTCGACACATCATTGACAATCGACAACTTGATCGGGTTAGTAGTGAAAAAAGAGGACAACTGGAGTAAATTCCAGGCCTTGTGTAACATAATAATAAAGTCTAGGCTGGCGCGATAAAAGATAAAGTGGAGCAGAAGAAGGTGCTAGAAGGAGAGTGTAGAAGAGCGGTACTAACATAAGGCCAACCCTGAAGTAATGCTGTGAGGCGGTTCCGGGGTTGGTACTTGTACGGTTAAAGCGGATAGACGAAGGGTTTTTAGTGGATATGATTTACACCATCTGCCGAGTCCCACATAACCCAGTGATCCATCAGGGGGTATTCGTAATAGCATTTTCCCCTCCTCGCGGGAAAAAGAAAGGTGATTCACGCAACTGCAACGAACTAAATATCTTTTTAATTTAAGTTGGATAAAAATGTTACGGAAAAGAGATGACTGGTTTTAAACGAACTAAGTACATGGAAAGGGTACATGACTAAAAAGTCTAGAGGTTATACTCAACAGCAAACTACTTTTTGGTAACTTTCACCTGAATATTCCTATCCAATAGACAGAATCGTACTCAAATTAGATGAAGATTGTTGAAAAATTTCGTATATCAGATTGCTACCATTTTCAACAGGACTGTATAAAATACTGCATGTTATGAAAATACCCCTGCAATTTTCCGGTATCAATTCGATAGTACATGAGAAAATATTCATGGCAATTTTTATTCACAGATAAGTTAACGTTAGTTTCACACAACCCCACACCTCGAAAATCTGTAATTCTACTTTCCACACTACTCCATGAACATAATACCTCTTCAACATGGAAAAGCTTCAATCCGCATATGATCCATCTTTATAATACAGCAAAAAGTGAAGTTGATATTTTAGATAAAATAGTTCGAGAATATTCTTGCAGATGTTGCACCCGCTGTTAGCCATTATCGGTGTTTATGAATTATATAGACATTATTACATATAATGCATTTGCAAATGAAAAGGAAGTTCTTTTTAGAAAAATTAGCAAAAAAGTAATTTGTAACAGATATTTGACATTTCGATTATTAAATCTGCATTGCTAGATACGATTTTTGAAATGTATTCTACAGATTAAACTTTTGTTCTTGGGATACGACAGAGAAGTTCAAATTATAATTTGTTAAGAAAACGCAAAAAGAAAAAAATTTGAACAGAAGAAGTTTTTGACGGAAATGGATTAATAGATACCCGTATCAGACGATCGTATAGGAAAAAAATTACGGCAATAGCGCCAGATGCATATTTAACAAGCCGCATTTAACCGCAAATACAACCGAAGTTAATGGGGAACTTATAACCCGGTTCTTTTGTAATATTAGATGCTACTAATAGTTACCACCCAAAAAGACAGCCGAATTATATGTGGAACATTATAGTTGGTAATAACCGGTAATTTACTTGTAAGTAACTTTACATTAAATTTTAATTCATGGATCACAAATATTAGAAAATTTTACACTTCCAATTAGTGAGTTTTGAGAGGTAATCTGAGAATGTCGCAAGGAAAATATAAGGAAATACCGAAAGGACTTTATACAGAAAAAATGTTTGTTAGATTTGTGGTGACACATGAGTCAGAGGTCGAGGCGAAGCAAGAGCGACTCAAGTTGTTGTCGTGCCTCAAGGCATCGACACCGCCTCAACACTCGAAATTAATAATAGAACACCTCCGGCAAAAACAATGTCGCTGTTGAGAGCAACCGCCGATACAATTCGAATTTGGATTTTCTGATTTCCCCCCGACTAGTATAAATTAGCGGACACGCTCGCGAGCGAGTCAGTTATCCTGAGTCATCCTGAGTTATCCTGAGTTTTCCATTGTTATCCAGAGTGAGCGTTATCGAGATATCGTCCTAGTATTAGCAGCGAGTATTTATTATATCCGACGATTACGTTTGTATCCTACTATCCAGTCTTTGGTAATCGATTATTTATTTAAGTTACTACGAATACATTTGACGGTTGCTACAGCAATCCAACGGAGTATTATCTCATTTTCTCTCACAAAAACCTTCGAACTCCTCTCTATCCGCTACACATTCAAATAAGGATCTTTTTGACCCCATGTTAATGTCATTCGATCCTATTCTAATAATGAAATACGCAAAAACTAATAGAGAAAAACGTTTAGAGTTCGCAAAAACCTATTAAATCATGATACAAATTTTTGGAAATGTGTCATATTTTCCAATGATACGAAAATAAATTTATTTGATGCGAACTTTAAACTCCTCCTAAGATTCTTCAGATTGCTTCCTCAGATATTTTCCAATTCTTCTTGAAGCTTCAGTTCTCAAATTTTTTATATTAAGTCAGGGATTTATTTCAATTTGTCTGCAGATAGACCTATCACTGATGTCCAACAATAATCGTTTTCTATTTACTACGTCCAAGATTATTACAAATTGTTTCTTTGTATCTATAATTGTTTATAACTTGTTGCCTGGCGGAATTGATTTTTGGTTTTGACCAAGGCTCGAACAATACCTACGGCGTAGTGCTTTCTCATGGGCTCAATAAATCATTTTTATCCAAGAAGTTTGGATTAACATTACTTATACATTTGACAATAAAATAAATACATGGAAGAAATTTTAGCGTAAGGTTCGAAATAAATAAAATACACTTGAAGAAGTATTCGAATATACAGAAGGAAAAACCCATTGCATATATTATATTGCAATATATAATGCATCAACATTCGACGATGAAAATGATTATCAAAATTTTAAAATCTCCGTACCATACCAAATTACATATCATCCATGTGTTTATCACACGAAATACTTTCATTTCAATTTATTGTAATATACATATTTGTTATATATATTGTACATAATATGTAACATATATGATTTATTTATAAGAACGCAACATTTTCTTCATCAAACGCGGTGTCGAGATATTCGCGAAGTTTTACTTAACATCTGTCTTTGAGCGCAAAGACGATAGAACCATGTTGATATATCTGCGACACGAGACATTGCAAGAACGGACCGTATTGAGTAACTCTAAATGAAAAATATAAGAGACAGTAATAAAAATCTCCTCACTAAATTGTCCGAAATCCGGTGAACTTCAGCTTTTTACCTTGAACCATAATCCTTGTAATCCGAACAACATTCATATGCGAAAACACGATAATATTAGCTCTTTTATTCCTTGCTTCGCTAAATTCCATTTCTTGTCTACCAGTCGCGTTCAAGGGGTGATTATATAAAAGAAAACGAAAACAGGGTGACTGTTACCCGAAGGAAGAAAGGGAAACATTTTCAAAACGTAGTGACACGATCAATGATCGATCACGATCGGCCAAAATATTTCAAATGACTAATTACTCGCCCGACAAAGTCGCGGTAACCTTTATCCTTTCCTATACGCACACTGCGCGTATAGATATAGATTTCTCCCTGAATATTCCGATTATATTTTTAATGCAACGAGTACCGCATCGAACGTTATCAATTTGTGATTCATTTGTAAAGGCGCACAGACCTACATCATTTAATAGATCCGTACGGATAAAAAAAAGGAACGCATGATTATATGCATTCTGTAATAAAAATAATAAAATGGGACTCACCATATCAGTATAAGAGAAGATGAAGGATGATATGCTTCAGTGAGGAATATATTTACTTGGACGTTGTAAGTAGCATGCACAAATTTTAAGAGACCCAAAGACTTTGGAAGCCCTAAGAAATTAAAAAAAAATTTGAAAAACTAAGTGAAAATATCATAATTGAAGCATAATTATTTTATAAAAGGGTAATACTAAATTATAAATCATATATATATATATACATTATTATACCGTTATATATTGTATTATATTATAAAATTAAGTTAAAATCTTACAATACCGTATCATTGTTTGCTTGTATTTCATCAAATCTTTTTAAATAAGAGAATTTTAACAAAAACAAATAACGTATAGCATTAAAATGAAAAAATTTTTTTATAGTACATTTTACTTATAAATTATAAATGAATTTATAACTATAATTTTCAGGATTCCATAAAATATTCGCAGGATCTATCTTATTTTACTTGCTACAACTTTATAATGGAGTTTTATCTAAGGAGCATGCTTTACGCAAATCCCTTCGTCAATCAGTGATCAATGAAATCTACCGTGTTCTTAAAATCTGAATGACGACAGAAAAACTCATTTGAGAATATCAAGATATAATTCTGAAGGCACAGACAGGGCGGGATTTCCTGTGTTTAATTGTGTGGCAACTCTGGCAAGAAGAGGGTACTATCAATTGATCTTCTCGGAACAGGGATTGCATACAATTATAGTGGAACTTCACTTAGGTCGGTTCGTTTAATTATATAACAATCCATTAAACATAGGTGTTTCATATGTTCTGGATGACTAAAGTATAATTTCACTTCATATAGTTCTTGACAAGGCAAAGGTTTCAAAATTAATAAAAACGTGGATTATGTTATAAACTACGACAAAAAAATAAAAGAGCCAACAAAAATTAAATATTTCAATTTTCACTGCTTATTACTATTAATAGGTGTAATAAATAAAAGTAGGCTTTTAATACGTATTAAAGCACCGAAAAACAGTCTTTTTAACACTACGGATATTAGAGGCGTACTAATATTGAAAAGTCACAGTCGATGGATCATCGATTTTAATGAAATTTGATCTGATGGATCTAGGACAATATTCTCTCGTTTTTGTAAATATTCATTACCTGGAGAGATATTAAATATAATCAGTCCATATTACAGAAACAATAAATTCCTTTTAATTCTGAATTCATAAGGATGGATGGATGTTGTTTACTTTAATGGCATTTTTATAGAAGTGAATGGAAATTGTACAATAACGTTAGATATTATACCGCAACATTGTACTTCTTATAGTCAATCCTGTAACGTTTACTTCTTTCGCCATATAAAGTATTTTATAACAAAAAATTATAAAATTCTATCAAATTCAACTGTAGCTTTACAAACTGGCCACGAATTATCAACCAGACAAATCGCAATAAAGATACATTCTTTGATTCGTCATCAGCTGTATGCACCAATTTTTACAGACATGATATTCTTGATACATGACAAATTTAATATTCAGTACATCCATTTTTCTTAATATCGACCAAGTATGAGATATCCTAGATAATGTGAAAAGAGCAAACTGCTGTTCAAACAAATAGTTCATAAAATCACATTTATCAATTTTATTATAGGCAATTATATTTATAAATAACTTGTGCATTAAACGTTTTAAAAACGACTTGCTACTTTCAGTCTCTATAATAAATTAATATAAACTATAATACATAATTCTGGAAAATAAGCATGAATAATAAATGGATACTCAACCATATCATTATAATCAAATATATTTATGAATAACTTATATATTAAACGTTTTAGAAACAATTATGGAAAATTAATGTTACTTTTTAAATATTCAGATTTACTGTACGTTATATATCATATAGATGACATAGAAGCACAATTATTAATTGTTACAGATTATATATTTAATAAAAATTTTATAACATTTATATAACATTTATATATTATATGTGAAATTTTAATTTTAGACTGAAACATTTCAAATTATAATGGTAAAAAATTCAAGAGACACTGTAGGTACAATATACGTATGAACTTGACTCAAGGTCGTATCGTAACAAGAAATATATAAACGTTCATTGTTAGAGATACGCTATGTTTACACTGAATGACCGGAACGACTGTTACGTGTACGATAAATTCGGTTTATTTCAAAAACTATTCCTATAACTCTGTATAAGTCTTCAGAATTATTTCTTCGCTATTTTTTTTTATAATATTTAAAGATTATTATACATACAATGTAGAGTAACGCAATTATCAATTATTATTAAGCACTTCATAAATATTTGTAATTTTTTAGCGAAATACCCTCTTTATAATTTTCTTATA
>JACXIT010002199.1:0-39944 GCA_014737525.1 Bombus difficillimus | reverse complement strand
TTACCACGTGCAATGCTGTTTGTAGAGTTAGTGCTTGCTTCACAAAAGTATTTTTCAATATTCTCAAATCACGGTCGTTTTGATTAAATCCGATTAAATAATCACACGCGAAAGTAATAAAATTTTATCAAACAATTTTGTACGCGAGATTAGAGTTATTGTTCGCCGATTATAGTTTTAGCGGTCGCGGTAATGTGGTCTTATTTTATATTCTTTTGAACATTTTTTTCGGTATTAGAGTCAGTGCATCGCTTAAAAGGACAAAGCCTCTACAGGAGCTCAAGAATGTAAGTAGTTTTATATATATTGTATTTCAATTCGATTTATTATATTTTGTTTGAATTATTGTTAATTATACAATAAAAATGATTGATAATTTAGAAAGCTGTAAATGTCCTTTTTAATTGAAATAAAGTCTTAAAGTCTTAACATTTAAGTACAATAAAACTGTCTGATACGCATAAAAAATTTCCGAATTCTCAATGTTTTGTTCTCAAACTTTTATGTTAGAGTTTCAATTTATATACTTATTAGAGTTTATTCTTTATTATTGCTAAAGTTCCATGTTTGTTATTGTGTATTAACGATATTAATGATATTATATGTTTTGTTATAGACATACCACAGCTTGGACTTCTTTGTCTTCTTTGGGAATGCTCCAACGGTGACTCAAAAGCCAAGAATGTAAGTAACTTTACATATCATACTTGAATTATGTGTATTCTGTATATTTTGCTTTGAATACTATTGATTAAGAAATACAATTTGATTGAAAATTTCATACGTTAAAGTTTTCTAAGGTTATTCTTCTATTAAAATAAAAAGAGTGTTAAAGTCTTAATACCAAATTATAAAACAAATGACTAATATATTTAAAAAAATCATTAGATTCTTGATTTCTAGATTTTAAACTTTTATATTAGAGTTTCAGTTTTTACATTTATGAATGTTTATTAGAATTTCAATCTTTATTATTACTAAAGTTAGGAATGTGATAAATTTCCATTTTTCATAATCTCCAACATTACAAATAATCAGCGATCATTTATCGTGTTTCGTTTTGTAACAGATTTTTCATAACCTCCGTTTCCACCATTGGATTTTCAACGGTTCTTGCCTGATGTTAGTCTTTTCAATGATATTTGTTGAGATAGTGCAGCATGGATGGCAACGTTTTCCGTTTGTCCGCTTCTAATGGTGAGTCGCATGCATTTTTGTTCCTCCGGTCACTCGATCATGTCGTAGGATGAAAGGTCCGAATCGGCACGGGTGACTGGTTGTATTATGTAGAATTTTTTGCAAGCATAGTGACCGCGAGTATTTTTTATACCCGTGGGTAGTAACATTTTTTTTCATATCTTTATTTATTAGTACAGGATAGGTCTTCTTGCACATCGTGATTATAATAATTAATTTTTTAATAGTTAGTTTAAACATATAAATTTGAGAATATATTCGTGGTACTTACAAATATGTATAATAGAATTCGTTATAAATATTTGCAACAGGCAAATAACTAGACGAATATATCTGTATGACATAAATATACGTAATCTTAAGCAATGAATTTTAGTGTAAATAAGAGATATTGAAGCGATTTCGTTTGAGCATTTATAGCGGAGGAATCGGATGCCCTCCGATTTTGTTGCAATAAAAGATGCAATTTTCATTCAATGATAATGACGATTCATGCAATATACGATACATACATTTTGTGACAATATTAAGTCACATTCTTTTATTTGACTTCAGATATTACAGACATAAGTAGAATTTAAAATATGAATTAAAATTCATTTTTTCCGTACAAGAATGTGTGAAATTTTATGTGCAAGAAAAAACGTCGTGGCAGGCAGGATTTTTTAATCAAAGCAATAATTTTGAACACAATTTTTGCATTTTCGGAAATGTGCTTTGACGAAGAGATTGCCTGATATTATTTCCGTCGTGGTAATACATTTAGAGTCAATTATTCCATTTCGTCGAGTCTTAGTCTTTTTTCAATTAATGATACTTTTTTAATTTTGATAATATTAAAATTTCAGTAATTTATTAAATTAATAAAGCAGAGTTATTATAATCCGAAACGAAGTAATAAAATGTAAAATCAAAGAATGTTAGTCCGTTAAATACAAATCAGACAAAGTAATCGTGTTTTTAGATTAGGACTTTCAGATTTAACCATTTCCGTGCCCATTGTCGGGATGTCATTCACGTGCCCAGGTGCTACTTGTATGGGAAAAAGATATTGGGCACGATGTCTATAATTAATGCAAAAATTTCTCAGCGGCTGACGATGCGTTAGTGTATCGTGCACGACGTATTTTCCACATTGTGTGTGTGTGGTTAAACTGTGGAATTGCGCCGTTTTTCTCATTCGCTACAACTTGAGATATTAAGAATGTGGAGTGGATATATTAATTCAAATTATGTATAAATACAATCGCAATTCGTGGTAATACAACAATTATAATTCCAAGTTTACTAATATTTATTTTAACGATATATTTTCTTTAGACGTGTTTTATCACGTTTTGCACAATGGTAACTATCCTTTGTTAGTCGATTTCAGGAAAATGGTACGTAAATTAGAGTGTGTATGTTGTGTGTTAAGCTCGGGCGTCCCGGGACGTTCTCTCTAGTGTTGGCTCTTGCGCCCGGGTGTTATGTGTGAGAACCGTGTAGGTGGACCTCTGATCGGGTAGACGCGTTTTCGAGTGACCAACCTGTTTTTGGGAATTTCATTCGAATAATCGACGGTAAAGCTGGTACGAATAGAGCATTTCGTCATCTCTGTCTTTGCCCGTCGATTTTTTCAATTTCGTGGTCGTGATCGCGAGTGGTTTTCGAAACGAACGATAATATTGCTCGAGCATGCACATGCGAACGGACAGCGATCGCTACATGATCGTTGTTTATTCGTGTTTACTTGGATCAGCTTCCGCGATTTATGGTTTTATTTCACTTTCGTACTTTATTTTTTGGTTTGCGATTTAGAAAGTCTCGAGCTTGGATGTAAGTTTCAGCGGGCATTGCGCCCGAAGAAAGAAGAGGCTACTAGCCGAAGAGGCCCTGCAAACTGCCATAGAAGAGGGCAACTACCAATGACTCCCCATCCTCTGGACCATTCAGAGCATGGGAAGTCATTCTTGTTACTACTTTGTCACTATGCTCGCTTTTAGTATTTGTAGTAGTAGTAATAGTTCTTTTTTTTGGCCGATGTATATAACAGATAGTAAAAGTTAAAAGACAAGTGTTCGTATGTATCGTCGGAGAAAGGGATGAACGTAACGGGTTAAAACAAAAACTAGCCGGACGAGATGTGGTGGAGACAGCTCGGGGAAACGCCGCGTCGTTTTTTCGTTAAATGCTTGTCTAACGAATCCGCTGGCGCGTCTGGCTTTTGACGCGGTTGTTGTTCGTACCGTGAGCGAACAATTACCCCCGACTCTTCCGTGAAAACTGGTCGAAAACGAAAAAAAACGAGGTAGCTCGAAGTCGGGGGAGGCAGCATGGAAAGACAGAATGATTCATCGTAGTTGGTTCGCGCACGTGTACTCTCGCCAATTTTTCAGCTGTAGTGCGCGAAAGTCAACAATGGGTCGTGGAGATATTCTTTCTGGCATTTATACGCTTTCAAGTTATGACAATAAAAGGGCTAGTGAATATTGGCGAATGGCGGTACTGGAGATTCTGTTAGCGGTGAGATGCGGTGAGATGCGGTGAGATGCGGTCAAGGATGTGATAGGTTTTAAAAATATACGATGCTCATACTTAAATTTTTCTGGGAGAACTTCTGAGGATTAGAATGTTGATAGATTTTGTTAATCAATAAGTTTCTAGAGTTGGTGTTTATTGATTCACTCAGATTTGATTTTGTATATTCTATATTTCATCACCAAGTACAAATATGCAAACACACCGGATGCATTGAGATAATTAACACGTGGCCGACGTCTAAGGCAAAAGCGCGTCGTTAGAAGTCGTACCAACTTAACTTGTAGGAACTAGTTATCATGCCAGCCCACTATTTTCTCAACAGATTTAGTGGTGGGTAATCTGATTATTGGTTTGCTGAGATTTTTGTACTAATTTATTAGGTGAAATTTTTAATGATATTGACGATTCTAGGACTATATTTTTTTATTTATTCAATTCTGCGGATATTTTCTAAACTCGCCATCAGAATTCGCACTAGAACAGAATTCTTTAAAGTCTACGTTAAATTATTCTATTCATAAAATATGCAATATGTAAAATGAATTTCATTACAATTGAAGATCTTTTTGATACATGACGCTTTAATGGATAATGCATTCTGTAATATTATCAGTGCCAATGGTGCATTGCTGGTTTCCCTCTGAATCGTATTTTTACTTTAATCATTAGCTGTAATACGATTCCAGGTTGAAACAAACGCGAGTACATGGTAGAAAACTGTAAATGACTGCTTTTTGCTCCACTGTTCCATTAAGCATAAGCGTTTTGAAATCGTAAATCGTAAATCCAATCGCATAATGCATAGTAAACTGCTTTAAATTACTGGTTATGTGTATTACTATCGCACCGAGTCTCTAACAATTCCAGAAGAGGTTAATACAATTAGTGGAATACTTTATGAATATCTAGAGATTTTGCTTGAAAAGATGAAAAAGGCGGGATTAATTAATTTACCCTTACAAATAGAAGTAGATGTACTATATATTCGTTAATTCTATTATTCAAAAGGAAACTATTTGATAAATTTAATTAAAGACTGTAAAGAATAATGTGTCTCGCACCCATGAAGTTTAGACGTGCATTGTTTCAGGAGTGTTTTAAATGAGATAAAATAAGTCATCGATAGGATTATTTATCTAACAACAAAGTAGGTTGGCTTTATTCACAGAATAGTAGATTTTATAAATTTATTCTATAATACATCATGGTTAGCATATGTGGTTCATTGTGTGTTGTGGCTTTTAATTCGGCGAATCTCGAGCAATTTGGCTGTGAAAAGGAAGATTGGAAATATCATGTTCGAATTAATTTTTAATATCGACTCTCTAATCGAATGAAATCAACTATCATAGAGAACGACATGCACGAATTTAGCAAATACATACGAATTTTCATTTGGCATCAGAACTACATAGAATCAAATTTATCTGAAATCTGATTAAAGTCTTACATCCTCTATTAACACTGTACTTGGAGTGAGTAATTTTACCCGGATATTTACCAGGTTGCAAAGGAGTGTAGGGGGTGTGCATCAACGAGGCAAAGCATTCTGAATAAACGGACGAACTCGTACAATGGGCACTCGAATGTTCTTCGAGTGGTCCCTGAATAGATTCGCCCATCTCGAAGGGAAGAGCCTCGAGTGAACGTCAATTTCACTACGCTCCCAATAACTTACTTTTTGTATTGTCAAAATTTCTTAAAAATATCTCAGGCACAATGTCTTTCGTTGAAAACTTAAAAAGACCCATATTCCTAGGCATAGCCCAGCCTCTGATCTCATGCAGTACGTAAAAGTGATCCGAGGCACTATAGTCTTCCAGAACCACAGAACGCTTATGCCTCACAAGGAGGTTGCCACTTACACTTATAACGTCCAGGAAGCTCCTACTAGAGCCTCTCTGAAACGTGGAGCCAACCCGGATCCCAATAGAAGCAAGGTGGTTCCTATCCAGAAACTCCGACAGCATCCTTCCCCTTCTGTCCGTCTTAGTACCACCCAATGTCTTGGATTTAGCATTAAAGTCACCCGCAATGATCACTTCTTTGCGCCTCCTCGCAGCTGTCCCAATGGTTATGCCCAGCCTATCCACATACTCATCAAAGACGTTTAGTCCAACATTGTGCGAGCAGTAACCACTCACGCAGTACGCTTGCCCTATCTTGATGCCGACATACCCCTCCTCTTCATCCCTGATATCCACTGATACCCTAATAACCTACCCTAAAAATAAAGACCCTGTCCCCTGTTACTTCCTTTATCTTGAGGACAACATCACCCCCTTCGACCCCCGCTTTCAATTCTACAAGGATGTCACCGCTCCTTGTCCGTCTGACGCCCGTGCTCTCGCACAGCGCCCCCTTTTCTTCCATAAGTTTCTTATAGGTCTGGAGCCATTCCTCACCCTCCTGGACTTTCACCAAGAGTGCCTCCGGTCTACTCCGAATTCTGGGCACCCTTTCTCTTTGCCCTTCGCTAATCGGTGGCCTCAACTCCTTATTATATCTCCTCTCTCTACTCCGTCTTTTACCTTTCCTGCCCCTCTGGACAGACCATTCACCTCCAGAATCATAGGCATTTCTACCCCTGGAGTCAGCTTCGCCCCTTTTCCTCTCCCTACACTCCTCCGAGTATGAGGTATCCCCTGTCTTATCCCTCTCCCTTTTCATCCCCTCAACCTTTCCTTCCTTTAACGGCGACACAATTTTCCTTTTGCTGCTATGCTCCACCACTCTCCTCACGCTCCCGCTCCCTATTCCAACCACTGCCATCGGAGGAGAAGTTTTCGTAGAGATGTCAACCTCGGCGGGCCTATCAACCTGTCCTCTACCTTCACGCGTCCCTTATTATTTGAAACCTCCATCAACTTATCCCAGATGCCGATCGCTTTCATTTCGGCCGAAGCTGCTAATTCCCTTAACTTCGGGTCCCTTCTGGAGATCAAATGTAGTCTGTTCGCCGCTGTTTTCATTTCATCATCGATCATCGAGTCTGACCAACACGTAGTCTCCTCTCTCCTGCTCGACTATTGTCGCACACTTTCTGCTATTCAACGCCGCTCTAATAAGAGGTTCCCTCGCATGCTTAGTTTTACTCGCCATTGGAGTATAGCAGCTACTCTTTGATACGGAAGCCTCTCCTTCAGACGCGCTAATCGCCTCTCCTACTGTTTCGCTAGCCGATTTCATGGCCAAACTTGACCATGTTACCAGGGAATTTCCCCTCACTCCGCTAGCCCCTTTCACTGGGGCCTTATCCAGTCATTCTCAAGTCCATTTTTGATGCTGTTGAAGTAATCAAAGGTTGTCCTGCCCTTCTACGTGGTCTGCCAGCGTTCTTACCACTTCTCAATGGCTTCTCTGAATCCCTTTCGCTACTTGCTTCGTTGTGGCCTCTCTTCTTTCTACATAGTCGTGTCCTTACTTCGATTAGTAAATCGATGGGCATGAACCCTGCGATAACCTGCAGTACTTCTGTGGATGTTGCCCTGTAGGCCTTCGTTATCTGTAGGAGCGCCATTCTCTGCGATCTTACTAGGATTTTCCTTGTTTTCCCATTCAGCGGGTCACTCCAGCCAACTGCGGCGTATGTGGTTATCGGCTCAAACAGCCCTTTGTACAAGGTACGCATGGCCGCATGTTCAAGTCCCCATTTCGCCTTGGCCACTTTTGCGAGGCTGTTAAATAGGTTCCTGCACTTTTGCGTTGTTTTTTGCACATGCCTGTTAATCCTTAGACCATTCTCGAAGTACACACCGAGGCATTTTATCATTCGACGCCTCCGGGTGTTTTTACCATTGATTTTAATTATCGGTTATCTTTTCGCATCCAGTTTACCTTTCATTAGGATCATTTCTGTTTTCTCGACCGACAATGTTAGCTTTTTCTTGGTGCACCAGCTGGAAACGCGTGTGACTACTTCCTGCTCTTTTCTCTGTAGCTCTACCCTCGCGCTTCCTGCGACCAGTATCACAATATCGTCCGCATACGCAATCGGTTCACATTCTGTTGCGCTTGTTCTTAGTTCGGCCAGCAGATCATCGAATATAAGGTTCCAAAAACTTGGACCCAATACCGATCCCTGCGGGCATCCTTTGGTGACAGGCTTGCTGATCACCTCGTTTCTCCCAGTGATCTGCACGGTTCTTTCCGAGAAGTAGCTCCGTATTAACCGGTACGGGTTGTCTGGGCAGCCTCTCCTCTTCAGTTCATGCATTACGTTCGGCCACCATACATTGTCAACGGCGCCTGATATATCGAGCGCGATTGCGAGGACGTATTTCTTTTCGCTCATTTGCTCAATTTTTTCGCGGAGTTTGATTATTGCGTCCACCGTTGATCTTCCAGCGTGAAAGCCGTATTGTCGGTTCGAGGTCATTTCGCGGTCATGGAAAATGGTTGACATTCTTGCAACCATCAGTGTCTCCAGCAGTTTGCCCACCATTGAGAGCAGGCAGATTGGTCTGTAAGACTTCGGACTACTTCTGTCTCGATCCGGTCCTTTCGGGATGGTGATGAGATTCCCCTCTTTCCATTTTCTTGGGAAGACCTCCTAGGTGAGACAGCCGTTCATTAGCTTAAGGAACTCTTGGTGAATTCCGCCCCAGGCCCGTTGGATTGCATCTACCTCGATCAAGTCTGGTTCGTTGTTCGTTTTATTGCGCCGCAGAGCTCTTCAATCCGAAACTCTGTGGTGTCTTCGACATTCGGAGGGGTTGTCATGTTCCGCCTGATCTCGGTCTGATCCAGCGTGTCGGATTCTTCTTGGTCATCAGGTATGAAGGCTGTCAGCATCGCCGCTGCAGTTGATCGCCAGTTGGAGGTATTTCCTTGCGGCGTCCGCAACGTGGACACCGTCTCTTCCCTCCTGAGTTTACCCGTGACCGTTTCCCGAGTTTATATATAAGCGATTCCCCAGAGCTCTTTGTTACCCTCCTCGGTTACAAAGTCTTGCCAGATCTGTATCTTCGCTCTCGTTACTGCCTTTATGTATTGCTTCCTGATTTCCCGATACCGTAGCTTTTCTTGTTCCCTCGTTGCAGGGTCCTTAGCCCCTTGGTATCTTCTTCTTTCTCGGTAGGTATTCCCTTTTTCTCGTGTGAGTTCGCGATCCTTATTCCCCTTCTTCCCCCGTGCCCACTTTTATTATCGTTAGTTACTTTTACTCATAGCGCGTTCTTGCAATTCTTGTTTCTAGCGCCTTTTTATACATCGGGCAGTTCAGGTTTGAGGCTGTGTGATCGCCCTTTTTCCCTGCTTTCTTGCAGTTCACGAAGCTGGGGTTGTTCTCCTTGTTTGGGCACTCTCTCGTGTTATGCCCACTTTCTACACAGTGCGCGCAGATTTCATAGCTAACGCAGCAGTATTTTGTCACGTGCCTGTAGCCATGGCATTTATAGCAGCGACTACCTGCTATGTAATCTCTGACCTGGCATGCATTTCAGGATATGAAGATTTTACCCGTTAATAGTTTTTCCCTTATCTGGGGGGGGGGGGGGTACTTCCATTACGCAGTTGGGCTCCTCTTGGTCCTTGCGACTCTTCCTGAAGCAGAATTTGATGGTTGCGACGTCGTCGTCATTCAGCCTGTCTTGATTCTGCTTCCTCACGTAGGCCAGTATTTCCTTTCCCGGAATGTCCCCTGGTACGTCATACATGATCATCCTGGGGGACCTTCACTGTGGTGTGCTGGCTTTTAGGCCAGTCTCCTTTAATTTTTCGTTCTCAGTGAACGCTTTGAGGCCTTCTGGCTTCGTTGTTTCCACGACTAGGCCACTTATACTTATTTTTCGAATTGCGGTAACTTGTATTCCCCTTTTACGGGGATTTACCAAGGTATATACCGCATCACACGCTTCCTCACTTGTTTTGATGTTGCCGTTCTCTCCTTACGGGCGGATTATAACCACGTTTCTCGGTGGTCTAACCGCCATTTGCCCAGTCTTTTTGCTTGTCATCTTGACCTTCTCGGCATACGATGGTTGTTTTGATTCAGACTGCGCCGTTTTCTCGACGGCTGTTTCAAGCCGCTTGGTGACTTGCAGCGACTTATTCACATCGCTTAATATTGCTGTTTCTTTATTTTTGACTTCGCCCGTGCTTTGCTCTAGCGTTCCGGCCAGGTAGCTGTCGTGGAGCAGAAGTTCCTTAACGATGCCTCTCGTGTCTTTGAAATACCGCATGATTGTTGCGGTCTGTTCTTTGTTGACCTTTTTGCTTGGGTCGAGGCAGAACGCCAGGACGTTGTTTTCTATGTCGCTTGCTTGTACTCCTACATCAGGTACCGACCGCGTTTCTCCTTTTGTTAGTTTATCTTTTTCATTGGTTTGATTTTTGGTTTCTGGGCTTTGCTTCTCCGGTGTTTTAGAGATTGAGCCCTCTACACCTTTCTCTAGCTTTTGTGTCTTCAAGGGTTGCAGGACTACCCTTGCCTTTGTGGCTGGCGGCGTCTGCCCTTGCGACGGCATCTTGGATTACCTGTTATACTTTTTGTACGCACGGAGACAAAGTCCAGCAGCGTATTGCTTCGCTCGCACAGAAACTAAGTCCAGATGCGTATCGCTTTACGCGTGTGGGCACTCAGTCCAGCGGCGCATCGTTTTACGCGATCGCAACTGAGTCAGAGGCGTAATGGCGGCTCAAAATGGCCGCTACTGCCCGTACCTGTATTAATCTCCTTTTAAAAATCCAGCGCAGTGGTACGCGTTTCAACATGGCGGCGTCTGCGCAGTTTCCTGAATAGCCGGTGCGACAGCGCTACTGTCACGCGTCCTAATATGACGTCCTCACTGACATAACCTCAAAAGCGATTTTATTTCACTTTTTACTGCCTTTCTACAACAAACACTGAACCTTATACGCACTTTTCTTCCGAAGTTCTAGCACTTCACTCAGATCAACATTCCTTGTCCGAATTCTTTGATTTCTCTGAGATATATGTCACTGCTTACAGAGCGATATGCATACGACTTGTCTGCATGCCGCCATCTTGACTCACCTAACGTTAGCAGTGGAAGGTCCCGGGAGCCCATCATGAGTTCCAAACAGCTTTCTCCCGTGTCACGTCTGTGCACAGCGCATGGGAATAGGTTGCCACCAATTTCTGGGACACGCAAGCAACGGAAAATTATGGCGATCAATCTCGCGTGTATTAAGGAGATGCGGAGGGTGACTAGATCCGACGTAGAAAGCGGAAAACTCGGGTCATGGTTGGTTAATTAATTACATTTGTCTCGTCGTGCAATCTAGATACGACGAATTTCAGCCTCTACCTTCTGTCGTCTAAGATCGTTAACTCATTAACAGATTAACGAACATCGTTGAAGTTCTGAGGCAAGAAATTCATAAGTTAGGCTACTGGAATAGGGCAAGAAGACGGTCTGATTGTGTTACCACTTCGAGTAAGACTAATGATCGTTGACGGTGAAAACGCGCTTTATTCTATTCGGGACGTACAAAAGAACGAACAGTGTCTTCGTCGGTAAAGCTTGTAGTAAAGATGTGTTCGTAAGGAAAGACTATTTCCGAGGTGGAACCTTAAACTTAGGAGAGTAATAAACAACATGCTCTTTAGGATGTTAGTTTTGTTTGTTCTGCACTCAGATTGTAACCAATCCATTTTTTAAACCATTTCATGCCCAAAAGTTTTTCCTTCGAAATTTTTTACCATTAAAAATCATACCAATTGCAATCAACGATACGTTGCATTTAACGAATGAATACAATTTATCAGTGAACCGCGCTCCTACTGGTAGAATGAATAATCTTAACGTTCACGAACAGAAAGGAAAGAAAAGAAAGAATTATACGAAATACAAGACAGACGGAAGCTGGAGAAATCCTCAGCTCCTCCATTCGTTGGACCAAACTCAGTCTCCATGGTCCCTTCGTTAAGAAAGCTCGTGTCATTGTCCTATATTTTTCTGTTACGTGTTGCGTAATCCGTTTGAATGCATGTAGGTATACTGGCCACGTACAATTATAATGGAAGCTATATATCCGCGGGTTGTAGAAGGGTCAAGCACAATAAGTCGCTAAACGTTCGGCGTAGACGGTACGACGAGTAATCAGCTTCCTACGTATCGGCCCCGGCGATCGTTAAGGTGTGTACAGTGTACACACGTTCTTGAACCGTGATACCTTACATATTATCGGCAAGGGATACGGAGAAAGGAGAAAGGTGCATCGGGCGGCAACGATTGTGCGCATTTATGGATTGTTGTTGCGTTTCGCGTGATCGAGGTATTCATAGGCGGATGTAATTACTTGGAAATGGAAGTTTTGGTAGCTAGAGGATAGGATAGTCGCGAGTATTAGGAATGTCGGTTTCGAGAAATCGATAATTTGTCCGAATGACGTTATTGACTCTTTACGACAGCTTTGCCACTTAAAAGCTACTTTTGGTAGAATGTTTACTTTATGATAAGTTTACTTTAAGTTTACTTTCGGACAATGAAGTTGTAAATTGAAACATCAAATGGGGTCGCATCTATCTATCTAGCCACAACTAGGGTAAGCATTAGTTTGAAGAGGTCGTAAAACAGAAGCATATTAAATTTCAGTTTGCAAACGACATTTACGAATCGATATTTAAAACTTAATATTCTTTTCTTGTTCTTATTTAACGTTGTTCGTAACAGTTGGACATCGAATAAGATCCAGGGCATGAGAATCCCGTGTCAATATCGAATATATTGGAAAAATGACATCTATTATTCGTCGACTTGGTGCCAACAGATATTCACATCTTCGAGTCTGCACAACATTCTCGAACGAGAAAAGAACTTTGAAATACGAGTAGAATACATTCTGCACATTCGAAATACTTTTCATCACGAATACAAGATCCTCACAAGGTGGAATTGATAAGTTGCCAAGGAAATGGCAAAGTGTCGTAGAAAATAATGGCATACGTTTCGTAGGTTGTGATGTTTCGTAGATGGAAAGGATATACAGGGTATATGTATACTTATGCAAATTTGAGTATATAGATGTGAAGTCGAAAATTATTTATGATCTCACTTTATGGGTATACCGTGTATTATGTGCAAGGATTTGTAATAAAAAAAGATTATTGCATGATATTTTGTGTATCGTAAAGTAATCGAAAGAATTGCTAGTTTACGCTATTTAGTCTGTGCTGGAAATAATGTTTTAAATGTACGACGAAAGAAAACGCTGGAAAAACGGGCTTTGTATGTTCACGGATTACATGGTGATTTCATTGGATTCAAATAAACGTATATTATACAACATACTTGTTTGCGGTTAAAGAAAGACGAGTTTAATCTTTTTATAACACGAAGACTTCATTATTTGAGATCACGAAGCAAAGTAAAATGTCACGGCTGGAATTAGCACATCAAAAGAATCAAAACAACCTTTCCCCCTAAGCAGAAATCGTTCAAAACAATAATTTGAATATGTTGCTCGAAAAATTGCACACTGTTTTACCACAAGCCTACAGTGTCATCCTAAAGAGGAAGTAAAACGCTGTTATTCCACCAAAAAGTAAAAATAAGTCTTCGAATATTTTGTATTTATAAGTCACTTTGGACGGTAAAACTGCAAGTGCGTATTCTCTATTAAGAAGTCTTCATTTCTTGCATACATCATTTACCATTTCAACTGTTCATTTTGCTTCGGACCTAAAGAAAACGTTTCGAATTATTCCCCGAGCAAATTACCATGGTGATTTTCTCGGTTTTTATCCTTTTCGGCGGACGGAAAGAATTCAGGGATAAGTCGCGGCTGTTATGGACATTTTTAAATGGCGCGACCACGAGGATGTTATTACTTGCGCCGGTACCTAACGAACCGTCTTGAAAAACCTCTAGCTCCGAACAAAGGGGCTCGTTTCATCATTTCCATTGGCATTTTTGTCGCATGTTGGTCGAGGAAGCAGTTTTGCATGATAACGGCCATCCCTCCGGTAGGATACGATTATCTATAGGAATGATAATCTATAGGAATCGCGTTGTAAAGCAACCTTTCATACGGTTGGAAAGTAGGAACTGTAACACAAGATGTCAAAAATTTTAGCTAATATTGCGGGCAGGCCAGGTATCATTAGATATTCTCTTTGTAATCCATCTGGCCCTGCCGCAACCTTTTTTCTCATTTTGCTTATTTTCTCACCAACATCCTCTGCGATTATCGGTGGAAATAGATCAATTATAGACATCTCGGAGGCTCTACTTCCTGGGATCGGGGTATTTGAAGGTCCTGTCTGACCCCACAAATCCTCATAGAGCCTCTTCACTTTAGCGGCTTCCGGCGGCTGCCTGGATGGTTCCAGGTATGTACTATCGTTGTTCACCACAACGTCGATCAACTTCTTTGGACACTCGTGAAATAGCTCCTGGCAGCGTGCATAGGAATACCTCTTTCTCGAGTTCCTATTATTCCGACTTTTCTGATTTCCCTTATTTGGGAGCTTAATCCTTATGGTTTCATTACCCCTGTTAATATTCTCTATCGCTCCGCGTAGAGATGTGCGAATTAACTCGTTAATATTTACAATGAGGGCATTCCTATTTTCTTTGTTCTTTGCCCAAATCTCATGCAATCGATGGCTAACCTCCCTTAAGAAAGGGGGCACCTCGGTTGATCTCTCAATTTTTTGTATAATTTCGAGTCTCCACTGCTGGATAGACTCGCTTCCATTCCCGCCACTATCAGGCTCTTCGATCCGCGCATTGCCTGAATTAACGGGATCGCACCCTCCCTCTGTCTCCTGGGCAACCTCCTGAAGGCCCTTGCCATCACTACATAATTTTAGCTTTTTCTTTTATACTTAATTTGTTCAACTGTCTTGCTAGCGAGGATCTTACTTATTTCTATATTTGAAAATCGATGATCTTTGTAGTTCTGTACGAGTTCCTTCAGGAGAGTAACCTCTTCTAACGATCACTCTTTTGTACTTTGGGGGTCCACTCCCCTTCTTTTTATGTTTCTCACGGCAGGTTGCGCATGCGGTTCGTGGGTGGATAGCCCTCTCTGAGTCCCGAAGCTCATGCGCCTTCTTTACTTGAGCCAGTACACTTTGGAATGTGACACTTTGCTCCATGAAGTTTCGGAAAACTTCTTTCTCAATATATGCATCCGCATTGGATGCGGGCATCCATATGATGTTGATCGAGGTGCTTGTCCAGATCCGACAATGTCAAAAAGAAAAGGTGAATTTCCCTTTTCTCCCATACCGGATAAGCAATCTGATTACCCACTAGCGCCACCATTACCTTTACACTCAAGTCCGTGGATATAACCGGTTCGTCAACTGTGTTCCCCTCCGGAGTTGATAAATCCCCCGCAGAGCTTCCGGGGCCGAGAAACGCTGCGTCCGAGGCTTTGTTTCTATTATTATCGAATGTTAATTTTACAATTTGCACCTTATTATCGGTTCCGTTCCGTATCCAACTCATAAACCTTTTCGCGTCAGCCATCATCATCATACAGTCAAGGAACGAGTTCCCTTTTAGTTTTGATCTTATTATTTCATTTCATTTTACTTCACAGTTCAATAACCGTTGAGCAAGCCGATTTTCAATAGTGTCGTCTTTCGCTCCTTCGTCGTCGCACTCGATGTAGCCATGTACGCCGCACTCCGTTTAGCCATGTCTCAGCCGGGGGATTATTCCCCACGCCGATGCGGCGCACATGAAACCGGCGGTACCGCGAGGAGGTGGGAGTGCGACTTGGGCAGACAAGACCAAAGTCTTCCCTGCCCCCGAGTACCCATGACCCCCCAAGGCCCAGCAACACAACCGTTTAATAACGGCATGCTGCTTACAGGCCCTGAGAAATCGCAACACGCTGCCAAGTGCGGCATATTGCTTCCCAAGCGCATACTATGCTAAAACCAGCGGCGTCTGGCAACCATCTCAATAAATAAATAAATACGAATAAATAAATTAAAAATATTATAACTAGTCAAATAAATTAATAAATAAATTAGTCCATAATTAAAATGACTAGTTAGTCCAAATTCATATGTACAATTGTTTTATAAATAAATAAATAATTACGGGTTAAAAATTCAAATTTTCCGTTAGCCATCCAAGAATAGATTGCACGTCTCTATTGAGCTACGCAATACATTAAGTATTATAGTTCTAATGTCTCTTCTAGCTATGTCCATTATCTTAAGATTCTTCATTGCGGCGTTATTGCTCCTCTACCACCGAGCACCTACAGAACAGCTCCCTCATTGAGTTCATATCTCTTTTTAAGTTCCCTTAGGCATAACGAGTATTTGTCGACCTTTTCTTTCTCCGCCTTCTGGAGATAATCCCTATTCTTGTAGCGGACTGTTACGTCGACCACGAGAAGCCGTTTCTCGTTTTTCACTACGAGGTCCGGTTTAAGTAGATTATCCCCAATTTTGACAGTCGGTTCGACAAACACTTCGTTATTGCTTTGTAACTTCTTGGAGAGGAAAGTTTTTACCTCGTCATGCCTCTTTATTCTCATTCCTTTAGTATATTGGCAAAACTCTAAAATATGCCCTAGGGTTTCGGGCTGGGCATGACACGTTCTGCACATAATGTTGATCTTTTTGTCTGCTCTGGCAAAAGCCATCCTCGTGCCGAAGGTATTTGTTCTGAGCCTTATGGCGTCAATGAAACGAGACGGTTTCAGCAGGTGGTATTCCTTGAGCCACACGTTGCCAAGCTTTTCCTTTGCGAAATCTGCCACTCCATGTCCTTGACTTCGTAAGTCGGCCCATTGTTCTTTATTGTCACTCCTCAATCTTCTTTTGACCCTTTTTATGTCCGTGGAAGTAGCCGCCCAATTAATTCACAGGGAGTTGGCGATTTTCTTTAGTTTCAACTTCGTGCTTGGATCAATTAAACTAGAGGCTGCCGGATCCGAGGAGTTCTTCATTTTTATCGCATTTTCTCGGATGCCAAGCTTTACTAAATGTTCGAACCTCGGCAACACCAATCCTCCGTTATTTTTGGGCGTGTAGAAGAATCCAACAGAGGTAGAAGGCGTTAGGTGTAACATCTGCTTGACTTCTTGTCTGACTTCACTGTCTAACAGTTTTAGTACTCCCTCGCTAAGTGGATTTATTAATAAGTTATAAATATAGCGAGGGAGTATATATTTCTCCAGAAGCTCCATCTTTTGTCCTGGTTTTTGAGACAGTTTTCTTAATCTTTTTATCGTGCTTAGTATCTCTGATATGATTATTCCACACTTTATTCTTTTCCATGGTCCAATTTTTGCGCCAAGATATCTGAAGGCTTCCTCGGGTGCGATGATCGGTATCTTTTTATTTGCAATTTTGATCTCTGGGTCCTTCATGTGCCAGGTGTCCTTCTTCGAGACCACCTGAAACGTTTGGCTTTTATCCCCAGAGATACTCATCCCGAGGCCCTCCAGATATTTTTGGACCATGGATAACTGTCTCTGAGCTTCTCTTTTCTCTTTCCCTAGTAGAACAATGTCACCAGCAAAAGCCAATATGGGGATCTTGTTTTGTTTACTGATATTGATACCTTCTGTGGACTCTTCTGCCGCCTCCAGCAGCGGTTCCAAGCACAGGTTGAAAATTAAAGGTGATAGCGGGTCACTTGTTTGACTCCCCTGAGAATTTCAATCTCGGCCGCGGATCCGTTCATAGCTCTGATTCTTGTTTTGGAACCTTTATACATATTTTCGATTATGTCAATTAGAGGGGTCGAGATTCCTTTCCTAGCTAGACACGGTTTGATCGCTGAGTGGGGCACCGTGTCGAACGCTTTGGAGATGTCAACGATGGTATAGATACCTCCTTGGTCTTTTTCACTTTGTCCAAGGGCTGCATTGAACAATTCCACGTTTATTTTACATCCGTTTTCGAATAGGACCTACCGTTATTGGCCGCCAGTTCTCGGCCTTATCTAGATCTTTGTTAGGCTTTGGAATTAACGTAGTCCTATTCTCTCTCCAACTCTCCGGATAGTGAGAGATATATATAAAATATTGTACAACAAGGCCAGTACTTTGAGCAGGCTCGGAATTTGCAAATGTTTCTTTTCTATACCATCCGGACATGCGGCCGTTTTATTTCTGATTTTCGTTATTCTTTTACTAACCTCCTCGACGACCACCGGAGGAAAATATTCATGTATAAGACATCCCGAAGCACATCCTTTTGGTATAGGAGGGTTCGATGGGCCTGCTTTGCCACATAATTCTTTGTATAATTTCTCTACCTCCCCTGCTTCAGGAGGTTGTCTGACTGGAGCTAGGTATGTCATGTCGTCGTTAACTACGACGTCGGTTAACTTTCTAGGACATTCGTTGAACATGTCCGGGCAACGTGCATAAAAATAGCGCCGCCCCTAATTCCTTTTCGCTTTCTTGCCTTGATTATATCTTTGATTTCTGCTTCTCTTATTTATATTTTTATAATTTGAGGGTCTGTCTCCCTCTTTACTATTACTTAAAAGCGCTCTCAATAGAGACGTGCCAACAAATTTATCGACTTTAGCCGCTAAAATTATGCTACTTTCCTTAAAATCATCCCACAACTTCTTTAGCTCGTTGTATAATTTAAGTGTGGGAGGAGGTACTTCGGAAGTCTTTTCTATTTCTTCCTTCAGGCATCGCCGCCATTCACTAATCGAGCTCTCTTCTAACTCTTCTAAATCGGCTAGCACATTGTCTGAATTAACGAGATCGCACCCTCCCTCTGTCTCCTGAGTAACCTCCTGGGAACTCGATTCCTTACTACTATTTTTAATCTTTTTCCTTTTGTTTCTAATTTGTTCCACTGTTTTTGTAGTGAGGATCTTGCTAATTTCTATATTAGGGAATCGATAATCTTTGTATAATTAATCGAGCTCCTTCAGGAGGTTAACCTCCTCTGCCGTCCAATTTCTCGTATTAGGAGGCGCCGCTTCCCTTCTTTTCTCGTGCGTGGATAGCCCCCTTCGCGTGTCGAAGCTCATGGGGTACGCTTTACTATTATATGAACCTTCTTTATTTGCGCTGGTGCCACAACACTTAGGTAAGTGACACGTTACCCCACGAAGCTTCGTAAAACACCGCTGACAGTAATTTCATCCCCATTGTATTAGGGCATCCACGTGATGAAGACTAAGGTGCCTGTCCAAATCGGCTAGCGTCATGAAGAAGAGATGGACTTCCATCTTCTCGCAGATCGGACACGCAACCTTGTCCCCCTTTAGCGGTACCATTATTTTTACCCTCTTGTCCGTGGATATAGCCGGTTCGTCAACCGAGGAATTTTTAACAAATGATTTTGTTCCTTTTTAAAATTCCATCCATAACCATCTCATTGCCTTGCTCATGCCAGCCATCATAAAACAACCAAGGAACGAGTTCCCTTTAATTATGATTTTAATTTTAATCTTCACGGTTCAAAAACCGTTAGTCGGCAAGCCGAATTATCCTTAGGTTACTTTTGCCCTTTCGTGACCACGCTTCGTTTGGCCATGCACACCGCATCCGGGAGACCATGATCCTCCGAGAATTGGCAATTTTCTTAAGTTTAGCCTCAGCTGCCTCATCGATTAAACTAGAGACCGCTGGATCGACTGATGTTTTTAAATTAATAGCACCCTTGAGGGTACAGAGCTTAATAACATGTTCAAATTTCGGTACACCTAGCCCCCCACAGATCTTAGGGACATAAAAGAAACCAGTGGCTGTAGAAGGCATGAGATGGAATATCGCCTTGATCTCTTGTCTGACCTCGCTGTCTAGTAGTTTCAACACACTGTTGCTTGGTGGGTTGATCAATAAGTTATAAATATAGCGGGGAAAGATGTACTTAACTAAAAGATTTAATTTCTGGCATGGTTTGAGAGAGAGCTATCTAACTCTTCTCGCCACGCTCAGAACTTCAGGCACAATAACGCCACAGCGGATACCCTTCCAAGGCCCCATTTTGGCGCCTAGGTATCTGAAGGCCTCATCAGGGTTAACAGACAGTATGTTGTTATGATCGAGCCCAATTTTAGGATCTTTAACGAACCAGGTGTCTTTGCTGGCGACAACCTGGAACGTTTAGCTCTTATCCCTTGAGATATTCATTCTCAGGCCCTTCAGGTATCCGTGGGGGATATCCACTTGCCGCTGTGCCTCCCGCTCATCTCCACCAAGTACGACAATGTCGTCAGCGAAGGCCAGTATTGATATCTTTTTGTTACTATTTATATTCACGCCACTGGTTTGCTTTTCGATCATTTCGATCAGCGGCTCTATACACAAGTTGAAAAGCAGCGGTGATAGAGGATCACCCTGCTTAACTCCTCTGAGGATCTTGACCTCGACCCCTATATTAACGCCAGTTCTTATCATTGTTTTTGTTTGATTGTACATATTACTTATAACTTTTATTATAGGGGCTGGCACACCTTTCATCTCCAAGCATGGTTTTAACGTCGAATGGGGTATTGTGTCGAATGCTTTGGAGATATCCACAGTAGTGAATATCTAGCCCCCCCCCATTGTTTCTTTTACTATATTCCAAGGCAGCACTTAGAAGGTCAATGTTGATTTTACATCCGCTGTCGACTCTGCAATCCCCAGTTCTAGCCGCCGTGGGGCCGGTTGACGACGGCATCGATTCCTTGTTCGTCGCCGCGCCCCCGCCGTCGTCTGGGACAGTCCTTGCTTCCCGTGAGGCCCTCTTCTTACGGACCGGCGGTTTGCATGTCGGTGACCCCATACGGTGTGACGCGGGTAGTCCAAGATCCGCGCATACCGGACACTTAGGCACTCAAGCCGAGCAGTCCCTGGCGCGATGTCCTTAAATCCCGCATCGGTAGCAGCGCTCCGACCGATCGACCGTAGATGCACAGTCCCGGCGCACGTGACCCGACTCCATGCACCTGAAGCATTGGCCGCGCCGCGCCGGCCGTTCGCGCCAAGGTGATCCCGGGCAGCTAGTGGTAGTTGGTCCTTTAGACCTTCCCCGAGCTCCCGCAGGCCGCCCCGCCTCTTCTTCCGGACCAGACGCATGAACGCGTCCAGGGGCCTGGTGTTCCACCCCCGGACGGCCACGGTTGCTCGATGACGATGCAGCGGGGCCCGCTTTACAACCCGCGGCTGCGCCGGTACTGGGGTATCCCTCCCCTGCACCGTAAACGTTTTTCGTCTTCTTGGACATTACCATTATGCTTAAATTTGAGCCAAGTCGTCGACAGAGTTCCAGTCCCGGTGCCACTCACTCTTTCGCAACCTACCCCGGTCGAGACCGGTGCAGGGTGATGGGGAGCTCCGCAAGAAGGCGAGGTGAGTGGTCTAGGCAGGCACGGGCCCGCCAATTTCTCCAAAATTCTCGGCATCGGGTCAGCGAGCTGACGGGTGACAGCGGCATCGGCCAGCCGCCTCCCGACTATAGGGGAATATCAGATCCATCGGGGTTTCCCAGGGCGTGGCCCTACGACTTGCGAACCCGTACCCGCCTCGCGCTCCCCTCTTCGTTCCCTCTGAGATCGTTCCATATCATCGCCAACCTAGTGTTAACCTCCCTTAAATTGTGGGGTATCTCGGTTGGCTCTTCGATTGCTTGCTCGATAACGCCCTGAAGGTTTTCTTCCTCACTAACCATTTTTAGTCTGTTTCTTTTGTACTTTTTTTTGCTCGACAGTTTTGATAGTGAGGATTTTACTTATTTCTATGTTAGGAAATCGGTGATCCTTTTATATCACTTCTAGTTCCTTCAGGAGAGCCACTTCCTCTACTTTCCATATATTATCTGTTTTTTGGGGGTCCGTTCCCCTTCTTTTTATATTTCTTACGGCAGGGTGTGCATGCCGTTCGTAGGTGGATAGCCCTCTCTAAGTACCGAAACTTATGGGGCAAGCTTCACATTTATGCGGCTCATCTTTCATTCGACTTGTGCCACTGCATGTTGGCAAGTGGCACCTAGCCCCGTGTAGCTCCGGAAAGGTTTTCTCACAATGTAGGCATCCCCACTGTACCCGGGTTTCCAAATGATTTTGATCAAGGTGCGCGCCCAGGTCCGCCAGAGACATGAAGAAGAGGTGTATTTCCCTCCTTTCACATACTGGGCAGGCAAACTGATCTCCCACTAACGGCACCAAAATCTTGATCGGGGACAAGGCCGAGTCGTCAGCAGTAGCCCCTCTCTAGCGAATAAATCCGTGACCGAGAGACGCTGTGTCCGAGGCTTCATTTCCATTTGAATCCGACATATTAACTAGTACTTTGTTCCCTATAAATAGGTCCATCCGTAATCCATCTCATTTCCTATATACGTGCCAGCCATCATAAAAAACAAAGGAACAAGTTCCTCAATAAACTTCGATCGTAAATTCATCCTTCACGGTCCCAAAGACCGTTAATGGGCAAGCCGAAATATAAATGTTTGTCTCTCGCTCCTTCGCCGCCGCACTCCGTTTAGCCATGCACACCGTGCCCGGGGGACTATTCCCCACGCCGACACGGCGAGCGTGTTACCGGCGGTAAAACGGGGAGGTAGGAGTGCGACTTGGGCAGGCAAGACCAAGGTCTTATCTGCCCCCGAGCAACTATGACCTCAGTGCAACGGCACGACCGTTTAGTAGCGACATGCCTAGGCATCATTCTGTGGGTCTCAGTGAGTCCCATATTTCCGAGGTATCCCCTCGTAGGAATTTAAAACAGAAATAAATAAAAAAATGAATAAATAAATAAATAAATGTGTCAATTATCTCCTCAAAATTGATGAATCGATTAATCAGACAAATCGTGATAATTAAAATTTATGTACAATTTGTTAGTAGATAAAACATATTTTGGTCATTTATATACAATTTATATGTACAATTGTCACTATGTACAATTAATATTTACAAACGATCACTCAATAAATAAAATAAATAAACGTCCATAAATACAATGAGTCGGATTTTATCCGGTCAATCGTCTAAGAAGATGTTTGCCATCTCTATGGAGCTACGCAGCACATTCGTTATTATCGTTTTGATATCCTTATTTCTAATGCCTAATAGTTTTAAATGGTTCCAAGTATTGGGCGTTATTGCCCCTCTACTGCCCAAGACCACAGGTACGACCCCTCCGGTACTCTGTTTGTGTTTCTTCTTGAGGTATTCTAGGCAAGACTCATACTTCTCGATTTCCTCCTTCTCTGCTTTCCGGAGATAATCTTTGTTCTCGTAGCGGACGGTGACGTCGACCACGAGAATCCTTTCCTCGTTTTTAACTACGAGGTCAGGTTTAAACAGATTACTCCCTACTCGCAGAGTCGGTTCAATGAATGCCTCGTTTGATCTCCTCAGGCTGTTGGCGAGGATGGTTTTGGCCTTATCGTGTCTCTTTATTCTCAGGCCTTTTGTGTATTGGCACAGCCCTAATATGTGTCCAAGAGTCTCGGGCTGGGCACGACATCTTCTGCACATAACATCTATCTTTTTGTCGGCCCGTGCCAATGCTACTCTGATATCGAATGTATTAGTCCTCAATTTAAGCGCATCTATGAACCTTGACGGCTTCAGTAGGTTATATTCCCGTAACCACAGTTGCCAGTTCCATTTTTAGCAAAGTCAGCCACTCCTTGGCCCTGGCTCTTAAGCTCGGCCCATTGAGTAATATGAGCAAATTTTAGTCTCCTCCGAGCTTTCTCGACATCTTCCAATGTCGCTGACCAGTTAATCCTCAGGGAGTAGGCAATCTTTTTGAGTTTCGTTTCTGCGGCTTTGTCAATCAGGCTTGACACCGCTGGATCGATCGACGTTTTCATTTTGATAGCGGTGTTGAGGGTACCCAACTTTATCATGTGCTCGAATCTGGGCACCCCCCCCCCCACAGACCTTATGGACATAGAAGAAACGCGTGGCTGTTGAAGGTATAAGGTGGAATATTGCCTTTATCTCCTGCCTGACCTCGCTGTCCAGCAGTTTCAGTACATTGTCACTTGGCGGGTTCATCAGTAGGTTGTATGGATAGCGGGGAAAAATATATTTAGTGAGTAATTCTAATTTCTGGCGTGGTTTGAGACAGAGTTTTCTAACCCTTCTCACCACGCTCTGAATTTCAGGCACGATAATTCCGCAGTGGATACCCTTCCAAGGCCCCATTTTGGCGCCTAGGTATCTGAATGCCTCTTCGGGATTAACGGGTGGAACGTTCTTTCTTTCTAGCTTGATGTTAGGATCCTCAATGTACCAGGTATTCCTTTTGGCGATCACCTGGAACGTTAGACTTTTATCCCTTGAGACACTCATCCCCAAGCCCCTTAGGTACTCATGGAGAATATCCATCTGAAGCTGCACCTCCCGCTTGTCCTTACCAAGTATGACAATCTCGTCAGCGAAGGCCATTATTGGTATCTCTTTGTTATCATTTATGTTTATGCCACTGGTTCGCTCTTCGATTTCCTCGATCGGCGGCTCTAATCATAGGTTGAACAATAGTGGTGACAAAGGATCACCTTGCTTACCTCCTCTGAGGACCCTGACCTCGACCTCTATATCTTCTCCAGCTTTTATCGTGGTTTTATTGCCAGAATACATGTTTCTGATAGTTTCGATTATAGGGGCCGGCACACCCTTCCTCGCCAAACATGGTTCTAAAGCCAAATGGGGTATTGTATCGAAGGCTTTGGAGATATCCACGATAGTGAATACCCCCCCCCCCCATTGTTTCTCTTACTGTAATCTAAGGCAGCTCTGAACAGGTCGATATTGATCTTACATCCACTTTCGGATGTAAAACCCTTCTGCCTTAGAGTCAATACGATACCTCTTCTTATCTTTTCATCGAGAATGGAGGAGAAGATTCTTCCTAGAATGGGACCTATTGTTATAGGCCTCCAATTTTCCACTTGGCTGCTTGGTTTGTTGGTTTTAGGTATTAGAGTAGTCCTATTCTCCTTCCAGACGGTCGGAAAATAGGAACTATACCAACATATGTTGTAAATTTTGGCTAATATTGCGGGCAGGCCCTGTATCATCAAGTGTTCCTTCTTAAATCCATCGGGTCCTGCCGCAGCCTTTTTCCTCATTCTCCCGATTCTCTCCCCCACATCCTCGGCGGTCGCAGGCTTAAAATGATCTATTAATGACAGCACGGAGGCTCTACTTCCTGGGATTGGGGCGCTTAAAGGTCCTGTCTGACCCCATAAATCCTCATAGAGCCTCCTCACTTCCTTCACATTCGGCGGTTGTTTGGCGGGTTCCAGGTATGCGCGATTATTGTTGACCACGACGTCTGCCAGCTTCCTGGGACATTCGTGGAACAATTCCTGGCAACGTGCGTAAGAATAGCGTTTACGCCCATTCCGACTTTTCTTCTTTTTATTTTTATCTTGGCTGCTCCTTTGGGGTTTTGTTCTCCGTGCTGCGTTCTCGCTTATTTTGCTGATAGCTCCATAGAGAGTATCCTGGATAAATACATTTAGTTCAATACCGAGGTTTTCCCCATTCCCTCTGTGATTAAGCCATATCTCTGCCAACTTCGCATTAACCTCCCTTAAAGAAGGGGGCACCTCGGTTGGCTCTTCGATTGCTTCTGCGATCAAGAGTCTCCATTTCTGGACCGACTCTAAATTATTAAAATTATTCCCGTCAACTTGAGGCACTCTAATGTACGTATTGCCTGAATTAACGGGATCGCACCCTCCCTCTGTTGCCTGGGTGGCCCCCTGAAGGGCTTCTTCCTCACTAGCCGTTTTTAATTTTCTCCTTTTATATTTGATCTGTTCGACTGTTTTAGTTGTGAGGATTTTACTAATTTCAATATTCGGAAATCGCTGATCTCTGTATATCACCTCTAGCTCCTTCAGGACTTCTTTTGCTTTCCAAATTTTATCTTTTTCTTTTGGGGTGTCCGTTCCCCTTCTTTTCTCATTCCTTATGGCAGGGTGCGCATGCCGCTCGTGGGTGGATAGCCCTCTCTGCGTTCCGAAACTCATGTGGCAAGCGTGACATTCATGCGGTTCTTCCTTCTTACGACTCTTGCCACTGCACTTTGGCAAGTGGCACCTAGCCCCATGTAGTTTCGGAAAGGTCTTTTCGCAGTGGAGGCATTCCCACTACACCCGAGTTTCTAGGTGATTTTGATCAAGGTGCGCGTCCAGGTCCGCTAGGGACATGAAAAAGAGGTGTATTTCCCTCCTCTCACATACTGGACAGGCAACCTGATCTCCCACTAACGACACCAAAATCTTGACCGGGGAGGAAGCCAGGTCGTCAACAGCGGTCCCCTCCCTAGCGGATAGATCCGCCACAGTGCCTCCGGGACCGAGAGATGCTGTGACCGAGGCTTGAACTTGATTTGAATCTGTTTTTACAGAAAAAAAAAATTGTGTTCCCAAATAATCAGGTCCATCCATAACCATCTCATATCCATTAACATGCCAGCCATCATCATATGTATCGAAGGAACAAGTTCCTTGTTAGATTTCGGTCAATAATTCATCCCTCACGGTCCCGAAGACCGTTGTTCGGCAAGCCGAAAAAAAAAAAAAAAAATGAAACTGTCTCTCGCTCCTTCGTCGCCGCACTCCGTTTAGCCATGCACGCCGTGTCCGGGGGACTATTCTCCACGCCGACGCGGCGAGCATGTTACCGGCGGTACCACGGGGAGGTATGAGCGCGACATGGGCAGGCAAGACCGAGGTCTCACCTGCCCCCGAGCAACTATGACCTCAGTGCCACGGCACGACCGTTTAGTAGCGGCATGCCTAGGCACAATCTGTGGGGCCCCAAAGTGAGGCCCCATACTTCCGAGGGAATCCCCCTCGTAGGGAATTTAAAATTTAATCATTTGGTTGTAATGACACATTACGACAAATTTATAAGGACAACACATTGTGTAATATAAATAATAACAATAATTGCATATGTACAATTTAATTCTAGATTAATAAATAAATAAATAAATAACATAAACTTAATAAAAATTCTGGGTCGCCATAGCAATTATCAGTCATCCAGGAATATATTACAGAGCTCTATGGAGCTCCTCAAGACATTAACAGTCATCATTTTCACTGTTTGGCTGTTGATACCCATCCGCCTGAGGTTTAACTCAGTTCTGGGCGTTACTGCAACACGACTGCCCAAGACCACAGGTATAACTTCCCCCCTGCCGACGTTGAACCTTGCCTTAAGGTGTTGGAGGCAAGGTTGATATTTGTCGACCTTCTCTTTCTCCGGTCGGGAGAGGTAATCCTTATTCTCATAGCGGACAGTTACGTCGACTATGAGTACCCTTCCCTCGTTTTTAATTACGAGGTCCGGCTTAAAGAGATTGCCTCCCACTTTGAGCGTAGCCTCGACGAACACCTCATTATTTTTCCTTAAACAGTCGGCGAGGGTCTGCTTAGTTTCATCGTGCCGCTTAATCCTTAGGCCTTTGGTGTATTTACACACCCCGAGTATTTGTCCGAAGGTCTCAGACTGGGCTCGACATCGTCTACAGGAAACATACATGTTCCGGTCGGCCCGTGCCAATACAGATCTCGTTCCAAAGGTATTAGTCCTAAGCCTAAGGGCATCGATGTACCTGGATGGCCTGAGCAGATTATACTCCTCAAGCCACGCGTTGCCAGTTCGGTTTCTTGAGAAGTCGAAAACACCCTGTCCCTGACTTCTCAATTCTGCCCATTGTTTAACGTGTATGGCTTTTCGCCTCTTCCTGGCCCTTTCGATGTCCTCTATAGAGGCTGGCCAATTGATTCTTAGCGAGATCGCAATTCTTTCTAACTTGCCCTCGACTTGTACATCAACTAGGCTGGAGACCGCTGGGTCGGTCGAATTTTTAATTTTGATAGCCGATTTAAGGGTTCCGAGTTTAACAATATGTTCAAATCTCGGTAACCCTAGCCCCCCCCCCAAGATTTAGGGGCATAGAAAAAACGAGTGGCGGTAGATGGCATGAGATGGAGGATTGCCTTAACCTCCTGCCTGACTTCGCTGTCCAGCAATTTCAGAACACTGTCGCTTGGCGGACTCACGAGCAGGTGGTAAACGTATCGGGGAAAGATGTATTTAACAATTAATTCGAGCTTCTGGTATGGCTTGAGCGAGAGCTTTCTGACTCTCCTCACCACCCCCAGAAGCTCGGGAACTATTATGCCACAGTGGACGCCCTTCCACGGTCCTACTTTGGCACCCAGATACCTGAATGCATCCGAGGGATCTACAGTTGGGATGATGTTCTCCCCGAGCCTAATCTTTGGGTCTTGCACGAACCAGGTGTCCCTCTTGGAGACATCCTGGAACGTTGGGCTCTTTTCCCTCGAGATGGACATACCAAGTTCTTTTAGGTACCGATCAAGCATATCCACTTGGCGTTGTGCTTCCCCGACGTCCGCGCCAAGCAACACCACGTCATCAGCGAAAGCCAGGACAGGAATTTTTCTCGTATTACTAATATTAATGCCACTGGATTGCCTTTCGACCGCCTCCAGCAGTGGCTCCAGACACAGATTAAACAGCAGCGGCGACAGAGGGTCCCCCTGCTTAACTCCCCTACGGATTGTAATCTCGACCCCCATATTACTTCTTGCCTTTATTGTAGTCTTAACGTTGGTATACATGTCATCAATTATTTTAATTATGGGGTCCGGTACACCTTTCTTTGCCAGACAGGGCTTAATTGCCGAATGGGGCACCGTGTCAAAGGCCTTCGAGATATCCACTATTGTGAATACCCCGCCTTTCTCTCTTTTACTGTAATCCAAGGCAACGCTCAACAGATCAACGTTTATTTTACAGCCGCTCTCGGCGGTGAATCCTTTTTGCCTTGGATTTAACACGATGCCCCTCCTGATCCTCCCGTCAAGAATGGAGGAGAAAATACGTCCGAGAATGGGACCTATGGTTATAGGCCTCCAATTCTCGACTTGGCTGCTAGGCTTGTTTGCTTTGAGTATTAGTGTTGTTCTATTTACCTTCCATAAGGAAGAGAAATAGGAACAATAATATAATATATTAAATACTTTGGCCAAAATGGTAGGCAGGCCAGGAATCAGAAGGTGGTCTCTCTGAAACCCATCTGGTCCTGCCGCAGCCTTTTTCTAATTTTTTTGATTTTCTCCGCCACTTCATCCTCAGCAATTGGCGGGAAGATCTCGCATAAGGACAGCTCGGAGGCACTACTTCCTGGGACGGGAGCCTTAAACAAACCTGCCTGGCCCCATAGGTCCTCATAGAGCCTCCTCACTTCCGCGGCTTCAGGTGGTTCCCTGGCCGGCTGAAGGAAGGCCTGATCATTCTCAATTATTGCATCGGCCAACCTCCTAGGATTTCCTAGGAACAACTCCTGGCAACGCGCGTAGGAGTATCTTTTCTTGCAGTTTCTATTCTTTCCTTTTGTTTTATTTACTTTCCGACTCTTAATATTGTTAACTGTTTTGTTTGCTGTTTTTTCATTATTAAACTTAATTATAGCTCCATAGAGCGATATCTCAAGAAATTCATTGAGGCCGCTAATTAGCGCCTCTCTGTTATTTTTCAGGCAAGCCCAGACGTTCATCAACCGGAGGTGAGCCCACGTTAAAACAAGTGGCATCTCGGTTTGTTTCTCGATTGCTTGCTCCAATTGGAGCCTCCATCTCTCATAGTCATTATTGTCGACTCCAGGTACTTCTGGACGCGCATTGCCTGGATCGACGAGATCGCACCCTCCCTCTGTCTCCTGGGTGGCCTCCTGAGGGCTGATGTCCTCACCAAGTAATCTCAGTTTCTTTCGTTGATATTTTATTTGGTCAATGGTTTTATTGGTGAGGACCTCCCTTATCATTTTATTTGGATATCTGTGATCCTTATACGTTTCACAGAGTTCCCTCAGTAGAGCCACCTCCTCGAACGTCCATTTCTTATCTGGGGGGTCCGTTCCCCTTCTTTTGACGTTCCTCACGGCAGGGTGCGCATGCCGTTCGTGGGTAGACAGTCCTCTTTGCGTTCCAAAGCTCATGGGGCAAGCCTCACATTTATAAGGACCTACAGGTCTCTGGCGTACGCCACTACAGTGAGGCAGATGGCATCTAGCCCCATGAAGCTTCTGGAAGCCTTTTCCACAATTTTTACGTTTCCACTTGATGTGGGCTGTCGTTGGTGTTGCTCGAGGTGCCTGTCCAAGTCCGACAACGAAAGAAAGAAAAGGTGAATTTCCCTTTTCAGACATACTGGGCAGGTCCCCCGTGAGGAGAGATCGACATACGCCGCGTCCCGTTTGGCTCGCCCAGGCCCGGCACGTTAGCCAAACCCGCTTCCCGACCAAGCCCGACACGCCCCGCTCCTCAGATCCAATTCTTATTCCGAAGTTACGGATCCAATTTGCCGACTTCCCTTACTTACATTTATCTATCGACTAGAGGTTCTTTACCTTGGAGACCTGCTGCGGATATGGGTACGAACCGGCGCGACACCTGCACGTGGCCCTCTCCTGGATTTTCAAGGTCCGAGGGGAAGATCCGGACACCGCCGCAACTGCGGTGCACTTCGTGTTCCAAACCCTGTTTCCCTGCTGGGGGTTTCCAAGGAACTCGAACGCTGTTACAGAAAATAAAGCTCTTCCCGAATCTCCCGCACCTCCATGACGGCACCTCCAGGTCATTTTGGGTTACCCCGACGAACACTCTTGCGACAGTCCGAATGGTATACGGTTCCGCTGCCGGGTTCTGGAATAGGAACCGGATTCCCTTTCGCCCAATGGCTGGTTCGGTCCCGAATGCTGTACGGGGCCCCGGTATGGGTAGACGATTTGATGGCGAGTCGTCGCAGCATCCTGTCCCTTAGGAGGTTGCACAGGATAACTGTCATCAGAATCGTCAGGGGACACCGAACGAGTCCCACGCGTCGGCGACCGTTCTGGCCGTGTTTCTACCGTGGGAGCTTCGGGCGTCGGTGCTCAAAAGGAGATACACCCACATGAGAGCGCTGGACCTGGGAGAGGACTTGGCTGAGCAATCGGTTCCAGAACCTGGGAACCGCCGAGGAGGATGCGTGGGACCAGTGGCGGTCCCAGCTGATCAGCGAGGGAAGCGAACATCGAGGGGCCGTCCTCCCAAGTTGGGAGGCATAGAGGAGTCGACGCGGTCTCCCGCTGTCCTTCAGGATGACCCAGTTACATACGGGATACGGCGTGTTCGGCGGGTTCCTGATGAAAATTGTACACGAGGCGACAGACATCTGTCATCACTGCGGAGAGAGCAGGGACACAGCGCAACACGCGCTGGAGTTTTGCCCAGCATGGGAGCGGCCCCGCTACACCTTGCGTCTTGTCATATGCGAGAGATTGACCCCCTCGGCGATTATTGAAGCGATGCTGAGCGAGCCGTAGAAGTATGAGGCTGTCCGCCTCTTCTGCGAGCCAGTTATATTCGTAAAGGAGCGCGCAGAAAGAGAGAGAAAGGAAAACTCTCACCTTCGTAGGATAACGTGATGGAGGGGGATGGCGGTCAGGCGACCTAGGGCCGCTCCACCGCTGCCGTCAAAGGGACGCGACTAGTAGGGGAATGACGCCAGGGGCAATGCCCCCCACTGGTGCCAATACATTAGGATCGGCTCGATTAAGGGGCCGCGGGGAATGCACCGATGGTAATTCGCAAAGACCGGACCACGGAGCATTCTTATCATACGCGCAGGCAGGCCATCGTGGAGTTTTAGTCGGTAAGAGTCCGACACTGCTCTGCTGCTACCCGCAGCGACGGAGTGTCCATGAGGATTTCTCCACTTAAAAAAAAAAAGGCTGGGAAAAGAACATCTGGCTAACAGCGTCGCTGTTTCAGAGAGATATCAGGTGGTGGTAGTTCTCTAGGGACAATGGGTGGCCGAATGGGGCGGAGAACATTGGCTCTTTGGTGAAAAGGTTCCGAGCCAAAGGGAAATCGAGCCATTGCGCGCGCAGGCCGAGGGTGCTCGATGTTTGCTCAGTGATTTGGGTTAACGGGGATCTCCTGCCAAGTGAACCGAGTGATCGAGTAATGGCGAATGGGTCATTTGTTTCGAACGATAGCATTGTTCGAGTCGAGCTTGTAATTAATTTGCCTGAATTTTCGTGTGTGTTTAAATACGATGGTTATATAACTCGTAGAAGTACTAATTCTTTCATTGCCTGTGGTTAATTCTTTGGGTGTACACGTGTATCATTTTTTTTTGGGTACAGTTAATTATTTGTTGTAGTCTATATCTGACCAAATATATTTGCACACGTGTCATTATTTCTTTTACAAATTCTGTATTTAAGAAATTGTACAAATATTATTGAAATAGATATGAATTAGAATTAGTTTTTTTAATTAAGTATCCTGAAAATTATGATCGTTTATCTACTTCTATACATATATTTATTACATTGATCAGAAAATTCTATCGTCAAATCTTAATTACATAGTATAGTAGTTAGAGATAGATTACACGTAGATTTAGTAGCTATAACGTTAATTAGGTATTTCCAGAATAATAATTTCCAATTCTATATATTTGTATTAAATTATCTTCTCTTAAGTTTCAATCCCAAATACATTCGTTTTCCCATTGTTTTTGATATAAATTTCTGCGCTAACAGCACACGCTTGAAATTAAACAAAATTCCAAGGCATATCACGCCTACGAACATCGATCGTCGATCGGTAAAAACGAAGCATATCGGAGACGACTCGCGAAGCGGTTCACAGGTATAATCTAGGCAGCGTTTCACGAAACTCGGCCGGTTCTCCGGATGTCGTCATTTGTATCGTTTGTACCTCGGCTACCACGGGATTATTCCTGTAGCAGACGAGACTCGGTATTACGGCTGCGTGTCACGATTTATACTGGCTCCGATAAGCCGTCTAGCAGATAAGCGACGGTCACGCTTTACCCCCGTTGCTGCGATCTGCCGAAGTTAGGAAGCGCGTTTGAAGATTATCGACAGGTGTATCCGATTTTACGGTTCGCCTGTCTGCGATCGCGTAATCTCGCGCGTCTAGTCGCAACGAATAAAAATGTATCCGTGGCAAGTTTGATCGGACTCGGAGGAGAATTGGTGCTGTCGAAAGATACTGTGAGTTTGATAGATGGGCCTTGACTTTTTTATCAGTTTCTTAGGAATTTCAATTCGATTCAGATCGTGAAGGCTGAAATTTTTCTGAATAATTGTACACGTTTTATAGTCCATGTCATGTTTTAATCATTGTATATTATTATCAAAGAGAGGTAAGACATTTATTAATACGTTAAATGGGTTATCCATTATTTAGAATTTTCCCTAATTACGAAGTTAAAGATTGATAGAGACTAATCAATTTTAGATAAGATGATTTTGAATTACCTTCAATAATTAATATTCATAATCATTAGATATAGATATGAGTTATTACACTTTCCACAAAAATGATACAATGCATTAAGAAATTAGACGTCCATAAGTAAAGAAATCATTATGTCAAAGGTATTGGCTACTTGACCACTTTTACATCTGATTTTACTTAGATGGCGAGTGACTGTAACATACAAAATTATTAAAAATAACCAAAGTATTCTTTGCAATATTTAAAGAGTGAAACATATTGATTTAGATTTCGTTTTGTCGCTGATAACCAGAATTTTAAAGAATCCTTCGATCTAAAAACTTTTCCCAAGTGTCCAAAATGTGGACACAGCGCCCTATTACACTTTTCGACATCTTCCTACTCTTACCATTATCAGACGAAAGTCATGGCGTAGAAAAATGTTGGCCTATGAGCAGAAATCTCAGGGTGAGTGTTCGGGGCCACTACGGAGTCTCGGTCCAATAATTCCATTGTGGACTGTATCGCAGTGTCTCCTGGTTTATCTTCATCGACCCCGGTGTTCTGCATCGGCGATATCCTATAATGGTGGCGTTACGAGAAGACCAAGAGACTGTATGCATCGACAAGCGGCCGTCGATATCTGGATAACTATATTATATGACATATACTTATACGGAGAAAAGTGCTTCGGGATAACGGTTCGTTCTCTACAATCAGCGGTACCTGCCGTTCGAAAATGTCATCTTCAGGAGGAATCGAGAGACGCGGTGGTGGCGTGCGAGTCGGAAATCGTCGATCCTGTTCCACTATACAGCTAAATCGGACGTTAAACGATTGTGAAACTATCATCAACCGAAACTTAATCTTCTAAAATCTTGCAAATCAGTCATTTTAATGAATCGAGAACCTGTTTCATTTTTACCTTTCAAACTTCGTTTTCACTACTTTCTTTCCACTTGTTGGATTCTTCCTGTGCTCACCTCGAGGTTCGCTGATCACTTCCACTTTCGTTACCTCCTTCAACTTCTAACACTTATACAATTATTTTAATCTAATTTTTGAATTATCAAAGAATCAGAGTTATATTCAAATCAGGTACGTTCGTCTAAAACAACGCAACTGTGACGCAAAATAGTTGCCAAAAGCTGCATCATATTTGCATTTGTTTAGACGTCGTACCAATTCCCAACGTTGTCTTCGAGGTAGTTACTTTGAAAATTAATTTCTGAATTTGTAAGTAGCATTTTGTAGCAATAAAACAATTTCCGATATTTTACTGACAACTGATAATTTTACGATCGTTCGGTCTTCAACGTCGTGTCTGCTACAATCAGTAACCATAAAATATCTTAAAACTTAAAAGACGAAACTTGTTGCAAATACAGGTATATATTTGCTTTAACGTAGTATCGTGAGTAGCTAAGCGTTCTTAACGTACGGTATAATAAATTTAGCGAACACGATCTTGGAAACGTCTGTTCAATTTCACTGGATTGCCGTCCGATAGACGTCTGACAGTTGACAGCTTACATTGACGTTTCTGTGCGCGTGAATAGTATGCAACATTTAGAATAATATTCTATTACATCTTAATACCTTCGACATGCACGTACTTACATGGTTGTTAACTATAAAACTTGTCGCGAAAACAGAGATCGTATGTTTTCTTAGTTTCTTTACCATTTCGTTTTTCTGTCGTTTCTATATTTTAATTCGCAAGAGATCACAGTGCAATTTTGAGAAATACTTCTGGCAATGATCTTTTTCTTCAGCAACGTCGATATTTGCACGATATTAATCAATATTCGTGCAAATACAAAGAAAACATACAGCGATAAAATCATTAACCTTTTCTTCGTCAACGCTGTATGTTTCATAGACGCAAAATTTTAATTTAATAAAGTAATTCGATTAACCAAACAAATTTTCTGCTTCCTCCATAAAATCTTCCAAAGAAATGTGTTCCTGTTGCTCATAATTAACGAAGAAGCAATCTTTCGCGCAGAGTAAACGATATTCGATCCCGAAAGAGTTAAAAAATGACCGATACTGTAAGTAGCAGAGTGTCCAGTCCGCTTTAAACACGATCGAAGTTAACTTTAGAATCAATTAGCTGAAACTTTCCCGTCGCGTCTCAACCATCAAAATCAAACCAAAACTCACCGAACCATGCCCTTGGAACTAGAATAGGTCAACGCCCACTCACCTCTGAAATTACTGTTGGAACGAAAAATTCCATCCTCCCGTATCCCTCGAATATTCCGCAAATATTATATTTCTCTTGGGTATTCCTTCGATCCGGTTTATTGGATCGGAAGAGGTTAAGGGTTATACAAAAGACGAGAGACAGCGGGCGTCGACAAGCATCGGTCGGTAAAATGGAGCAGCAGTTTGCTTCCGGTTGGCAGCGAACGTTGATCCAGGTTTAACGTTGGATCCGAAAGAGTCGACCGATCGACTCGTCCTTTTCTTTCCTCTTGTCTGTTCTATCGCTCTTTTCCCTTTTCCACCCTTTCCACGACGATTCGCCTCGGTGTTGACCTCCCGTGGCGTGTTCTCACGGTGAACCACGTTTTCTAGGTTTGCACGGCGTTGTTAATTGCAATACCTACGCCTTCGCTCGCGGAGCGCACACTCGTCCTCCTCTAGGCTAGGTCAGTACCGTAAACGGCTTACTCACACGCTGACACGCACTCGCATAAGCCACGTGTTCCGGTGACACTGAACAAGCTGCACGCCAACCCAAGAAAGGGTAGACGAGAGCCACTGACTTATGACACCGACTCGGTCAGAATGTTTATCGTTAGAGAATGGCAGACCGAGGTTCGATTGTAGGTCGAACAGCGAGGCAAATGTTTGCGATCCTGGATGGGATTCTGATATGGAGATCGGTTTAGGGATCCTGTGTTTCGGAGGGATGCTGCGGTTGACAGTTCTTGGCTGGGCCACGAAGATTTTAGACGAGGGTCGTATTGATTGTGACGGAGACACGGAGAATTTGGATATAAGTAGAGGCTGAATGATTGACTTGTTTTGGGGAGAATGAGATATTTCCTGAGAATCATAGAATCTGGGTTTGGAGAGTTTAGTTTCGCTTTAAAGTCTGAATTTGAAGAATTTTATTCAGCTTTCCAGATTTTCTTTACCTACGTTTTATAGAAAATAATCAGAAGATATTCTTTTATAAAACGTAAGAGATTCTTACCAAATAAAATGTAGCTAAAGTATAAGGTAAAGTAGGTTCGAAAGATGGAATAACGGTATAAAAAGGATCAAAGTATACAAAATACGGTAGCATGACTATTACTTTAAAAAAAAAAAGAAAAATAACATTCAGTCTTATAAATGAAAGTCGGGCCATAAATGAAACTACGAATAAAGGATTATGGAATGATTATTCGTTTTACATTCTTTGTCGGAAACGTGCAACAGGAGAAACCACGAGAACACCACAAATTGCAGATTATAAGATTATAATATGAAATTACGAGTGTATTCTATTTTCTGTAAAACAGCATAATTGTGCAATAGAAATTTATAACTTGGATACAATTTATCGATTCGTGAATATTATTAGTTATTGTATAAAAGAGTCCAGCTTTGCATTATAATCCAAGGATGGATTGACAAGGATGTTGACTTGTTCAGATTCAATATACAGAAATAGACAATTATCCTTTCCCTATAAATTAACAAGAAAAATATATAATACCTTTGGCATTTATTTTTACAATATATATAAATAATCATCGCAAAACTTTCGAGTAACTGATTCGAATAACTGGCTATCTCAAATAACTCTGTGTCGATCGTTCGCAGGGAGACGCGATCTGGAAGAAGCGCGCTAACGAGAGTCATAAATTTCCGTTACGATTTGAATAATCGACGCCACGAATCGATCGATCCCTTATTTCGATTAAGATGATAAGGGTGATTGAATAAGTATTAACGCTGATATTAACAGGTTATAATATATATTTTCAACAATCCAACAACTTCAATGTTTGTTACAATGGTACATATGTTGACTGCCAAACTGCGAGTGTGTACGACCTGAGACTTCTTTCGTATTGGCGATGATGTGACCTCTGTCGATTGACTGTCTTCGACTTGGCGACTGTACTGACTTGACTTCTGACTCCTTCTGCTCCTTGAACTGGTTTTAACTGTTACTTATGAGCTTTGACCGTTACTCGAATGTTACTGTGTAACAAGTCTAGAGATCAAATGAAGTTCGTTCTCGTGTTATTACGGAGGAAAGCTCGGTGTGGGTGTGCCTTTTGAACTAAGAACGCGGATTCGTTGATCACACTTTTCGTGAGGGTAACGATCCGCGTTGCCCACTGGTTATAGCCGACGTTAATGAATAAGGATAGGAGGAGGAAGCCTTCTACCAACGTGGTTGATGGGTGACAATGTTCATGGGAAAAACCAGCTTTTTTCGTTAGGTAAATACTCGCTTTCCCCGTTATATAACTATCCGCGTTCTCCGTGATTTTTAATAACGAATAGTAAACCTAAGGATTGTTCTAAGTACCAGCCATAAACCGAATATACATGCAGGAATAAAGATTCCGTTGAAAAGATTCTGTTCATGGCGGTTCCTTAGGTTTATTAAGGGACTGTATAACGGTGCGTGGGCCTTTGACGGTTAGACAATGAAGGACCATCTCACGCGACGTAACAAACTCTATAGCTGATTGATACAATTATTACCTGCACAAGTTAAAAACCACAGAGTATCGACGACAAAGAGTCCTTTAGAATGAAATTGCTCAATCGAACAACTGGAACCGAGTTCCCAATCGTCTTCCACGGTCCGGGAATAAAAAATCGTTCAATTATCGTAGAATTCGATCCTGCACACGGTCTCGCTAAACCAATTAAGCAACGCTGGGAAATGAGTCTACCATGTCGATCGCAGAAACAGAAAACGCTAATTAACCGCTGCGCGATTCAAGTTTGGTAAATCGAACGACACGAAAACCTCGGGCTCGCGTCTGGTCGTCCCGCAGAATTCATCTGCGGGTCGTAGCCGTTCGTTGAACCCTACGAAATTGTTAGAGGAGAGGTGATCGAAGGAGACGTGATCGAAGGAGACACAAGAAATCATGAAACCGATAGATCGCCGGTGTTCTCCTCGCGTTCCAGTTCGAACGTTTCACGAATAAGGTGAAGAAATTGAACTTTGTATATGACAATAGAGTGTATTATGTGAATCCAACAGAGTGATGGTTTAAAGTGTTACAAGAGATTGGGTCAAAATGTTTTCACAGAATCGGAGGAGCGCTTATTTTGGAGGGGTTTTATACTGAGGTTTTAGTCCCTCTGGAGGGGTTACCGTTTGGGGTATGTCAGAGGCGCCTATTCCGTTACTATTTGGTTATTGTTTCGATGGCTGTGGTATACAGGATGTCTAGCCTATCCTATTACTGTTTCTGAGCGGGTCGTCTTCATGAGCGTGTGACATTACCCCCTTTTTAGATTCGCTTTGCTCCGTTGAAGCGTATGGCTCCGGTGGGTCGCCTGATTTGAATGATCCCGTTATCTTCATTTTCGGTAATGTTCTGGAAAGTAAACGTCCCATGGGCTGATGGATGAGTTACGTGAGCGGTAGGGCAAGGTATTCTGATACATACGTTTTTAGGAATTACTCGACTCGGACATTCGAAAAGTTTACATTTATACAATATATATACTGTTCCTAGTCCTAGGGCTACGTATCCCAATATTTGTAATGTTGAAATGCCATATACTCTGAGTGAATTTATACGGTGTTCGAATTGTAGGGTATTGACGTGTATTTGTAACGTATCGAGGTTGGCTTTGTATTGATTAAAGTTGTGAGTTACCTTTGGAACCGTTTCTAATATTTGCTCTAGCGTTGGGGTGTTTATTTCTTTGAAACTATGTAAACTGTTCTTAATTTTGACTTCTTAAGAAAAATATTTTTATGCGTTCCTCCTATTTTTATAATATTGTAGTATCGGAAGGGTTTATAAATACTACTGGATAATTTATTTATTTAAGATTGGATGTTGCTTAGACAGAAAACGATGGTTGTTTAACAATAAACTAATCGCAACAACGCTCTATACGCTATACAACTCGATGAGTAATCTCCAACTCTTGTTACGACGGATCCAACGCTCTATCTCTCACGCGGATCGCACTCTCTCGACAACGCTAACAACTTATTTTGACAACGCAACTCTAATACTTCTCAGCTACTCAACTACACTGCTCTAGTTCTCGATCAACACTGCTCGACGTCTCGACTAATAATGACTCCTTAAATCACACTCTCTAACCGCTCTACTGACATCGCCTGTGACCTTGTCCTTCTCCTTGGTGTCTCTTTGTTGCTGTGTTTTAGTTTCACACCGCACGTGTCGTGCAACTGCCCGTGGCCAAAGTCACGTAGGCCTTGTTTTTCTACAAAACTCCTCGACTGGAGGACGGATGACTCATCGATGGGTCTGTAGACACCTTGGCTCGCGACAATGTTTATAATTTATTTGGTGTCTTTTCGGCCTTTTTTCGCGATTCTACAATATTACGGTCGTATGTGACTGCACATCCTGTCATGCTGCTAATTATACTCGGTTATTTGATTTCTAAGATTTTATGTGTTTTACATAATACGTCGACCTGCACATTTTTCATAGGGATAATTTTACAGTGATTTTTAGTCTGTAAAGGTACGAACGTCGATTCTTCCAACTTGAATACAACAGTTGGGCGTGTTTTGACTATCGGTTGATTATTAATTAATTCGATTCTACATTCGGGTGAATTGATTCTATTGTGGCTTTGTTGAGTTCTTTTACAAATGTGGATGATTGCCGTTCGTTTACAATATTTGTTTAAGTAGTGGCTATCGACAAAGGTGTATTGTTCTGAGTTGATTAGTATTAAGTCAGTTTCTACTGCAGCTGCGATAAATATAGAGTTTTGCTTGAGCGACGGTTCAAAGTGTTACATCAAAAAGGTATCGAGCGTTAATTTGGGGGGGGGG
>JACXIT010002190.1:0-47596 GCA_014737525.1 Bombus difficillimus | reverse complement strand
AAGAAATCTAATTTTCTTTTTTTTTTTTTGCTTAACTAATATAACAATGTTTAATATGTAAATTTCATCTAATATAAATCCTGATTGTTTGATGGAATGGATAAAAGTATGTTTATGATGTATTTAAATATTGTTTTCAGCAACCAACAATTTTATCAAGTAGTTTTTCAATAAAATATATTGAAATTTTATATTTATATCATCAAACAATCAGTTACAAATGTGAATTATTGAAATGAGAAATAATCAAACAAATTTATAACATTTTCCTTAATAATGTTGTTTAAAGAGAGTTAGCTAAATCGTATTTTCAACATGCAGGTGATTTCATATAAAAAAACAAATATAAAATTAGATTTCTTTTTTATTATTGCATACTTGTAAAAACAGAAAAGAATTTTTTATATATGAAATTATTACGTGTTATATACAATATATTTATCAATACATACATTTTCCTTTACATTCAAAAAATACTCCATTTTCAGAAGGTACAATTTGTTAATATATTGTAACATTTTTGTAAATCACAAAATAAGTATTGCATTATTAAACAAAAATAAAACAATTTTGTATATGTAATACAATAAAATAAGTTTTGAATAATTGAATAATGTTATTAAACACTTTTTTATTTGAGCTAAATAACTGAAAATTTTAGAATTTTTGGCAATATTATAAACTCTATATTATCACAGTATTGTTATTTTGTAAAACAAATACACGCAAAGGATGCCTATTTATTTACATTAAAGTCAATTGATATTAGTTCATCCAAAATTCTTTGCAACAACTTAAAGCTAATTTGAAAAATTCATCCCTTTTCTGTGTTTTTTTTATAAGTAATCACCTTATTAAATGCATTACAATCTAGCATATACTCTGCAAGTATAAATAAATAACATACAAATGTGTTATAGTTAATGCCAAATATATACCATTTTGTATTACATAATAACCATACTGAAAGTTGTGTCCTTAAAAGGTATGTCAATCTAGAGACATTAAATGCCACGTCTTTTTATACATTTATATGTTTTCATTATTCTGATAACAAGTATAAAAGTCGATAAGTTGCAAAAATATTAGAGTTAAATATGAAAATAAGATGTATAACTTTTTTAATTATCTTTAATATATAACTATAAAAACTTAAAAATGTTTAATCTTACAATTGCAAATTTAGTTCTAGTTTTCTGCTGTTTATTACCATTTTAAAAATACCGAAGAAAACATATTTTTTCGCTTTCTGCATAATTTCAAAAAGTTAAAATGAAATTTCATTTAACTGTGCTATCAATTTTAATGTAATTCTCAAAATTGGAACATTCATTATTTAACATCAAAAATAGGAAAATTTACATTATCTTGTTAAGAGTTTCCTACAGTTCCATATTATTTTATAAGAAATATAGCCTTCATTTTTTAAAAATATTAATTTCTATAAAGTTCTCTTATAAATGTAATAATCACTTTTTATACAGTTGATTCTAGAGATTAGTACTTTCGTGTTCCGATTTAACACGCGCGGTGGGTGGAGGTGGTGGTGGCGGTTGTGGTCGCGGAGGTCTTTGATGAAATCTTGGAGAAGCCGGAACAGGTTGTTGCGGTGATTTAACAACTACCACCGTCTCAGTCTGAGTTTGCACATCGATAATATTTCCTTCTGATCTGGTTCGCACGTGAGCTTTCGTTTGTTCTGGAGCGTTCAGTTTGGCTGGCTTTTCCGGTCGTTCGCCGTACAAGGACATAGACGAAGGTCGACTACCTACACTGGGGCTTCTCTGTAAGTTCGAAGCCGCGTTGCCATTGTTGTTGCCCGAGGTGCAGAACGCATTGCCATTGCCACGCACTTGTATTATACTGACCTGTTGTTTGTCCACTGAATATACATGAGCTCTTTCCAAAGTTAAAGGCTATAGATTATTAAAAAGGAAAAAGATATTAATAGCTCTGAAAAATTATTATGCGATTCGACATTTTTTTCATGAAAATAACTTTTAACACGTTTATCCTTCATCTTTATTTATAGCTTACGTTATTGTATTTCAAAATTGTAATATCCAGGCAGTGATATTTGTAGAGTCCATTGGCAGTAACTACATTTATTTTAAAGAATTATCTTACATATACTGAAACTAAACGTGACGTTTAGAAACTCTTAATACTCACTCCTGCTTCGCTGTCTAAGTTTTCGTTACTGTGCCGTGGTTGTTGTTTAATAAGGCTCGAAGGTCGTATTAATCCGGCTGGTCGTTCTGGAATCGCCGGTTTACTACTTCTATCAAGTGTGCTTGTACATACAGGATTATTGTCCGCCTTCTTACGTAATTCAACCGTTTCTTCTTTAAGATTAAGACATATATTAAACATTTCGTATTATGCTTTTTGATAAAAAAATTATAAAAACATTTACCCGCATTATGTACTATGTTGGTTATACTTCTTGGGGCAGCTACTGGTCTACGTCTTTCTAATGTAGTGGGAGGCGGTCTTTCGGTTGGTATTACCTTTAATTTTTGTGCAGAATTTTCTGAATTTTCAAGTTCCACGAGAGACTTATTGCACGATATATTCTCCATAGTGTTCCTTTCAAGAGCAATAGGAGCATTTAATTTCTTTTCAGCCTTTTGAGTTTCTTGATTAATCTTTTCTGTTTCTGTGTTTGCATTATATAAATCTTCCTGTATCTCATGAACGCGTTCTGAACAATTAACTAACGAGGAATCAATAAGTGCATTTGCTTCAGTATTGTGTTGTTTAGTTTCTGTTTCTGTGCTTCCATCCTGCTTATCTGTACTAGTGTCATGTTTTGTAATTGATTCGGTATTTGCTGTTTCATGTTTTTTTAAGCGATTAAGGGTCCCTGATGTTAAAGGTCTAGGTGGTTTATCAGGCGTGGGTGGTGGTTTATCATCAGGTTTCTTATCATGTTTATCCGGAGTAGTGCTACTTGGTGGTGTTGGAGCTGGTTTGTTTTTCCTACGAGCTGCTGGTTTAGGACTGCCTTGCGGAGGACTTTCTCCATGATCACTAAGACTACTATTAGAAATGCAACGACGCATACTCGTAGTTTGATTTTCCGAACCATTTATAATACCAACTTCTAAATCGCGATCAAAATCTATTTCACCAGGAAAAAACCAATCTGCATATGTGATCAGCTGATCAACTATAAGACTAGAGTTATTAGCTGTACTCATGTTCATTCTGAAATAATAAATGTTACATTAGTAGAGATTATCATATAACTTTTTCTAAGATGATCAATGATAAAAATTATGTAAATGAATAATATTCTTACACCATTGTATTTGCATCCTCTTGTGGACTCCATATTAAATTGGGCGCGATTACAATCGCAATATTTTGTGGCGACATTTTGTTCACATCTTGGTTTTTAGTGAGAACAGCTAGAAATTTGATTAGGAACCGCAAATTTTCTAAATTTACAGCTGGTAGCTTATGTAACACCTCCCATAGAGCCCTCAATCTTGTTTCATTCTGAGTTATTTTTGCAGCCGCCATCCATTCAGGGTACAATCTTTGAAATAAGATAAAAATAACGAATATAATATTATAATTCTCTTCGTCATCATTATGGATAGTAAATATTATTTTTCTATTTACTTGTAAGTTAAGAGAGGTTCAGGTAGTTCTCGGAGATAAGATTTTAATGCACCAGCAATGACATGTGGATCTTTATACTCAAGAGCGGTTGGTAATGTAAGGCAGCATGCATCTAAACTCAATTTAATTCGCCGTGATTTTGACGCAGCGCCAGCTATTCTAAAAAGGCCCTCTTCTTCCATACCTAATCTTAGCAACGCAGATACACACAATTGAACGGGTAATGCAATTTTTCTGTTAGTTACTCTGAGATGTTCTTCCAAAGGATAACCATAAACTGGTTTCATTTCGTTATCATCTACAATTATGAAACAGGGTTACATATTAAATGAAATTTTTTGGTAAGTATTGGAAGTATTACATGATAAAATTCGTCAAACACGCCAAATGTTTTTGGTTCATAAATACGATTAAATACATACTAATATAGCTTTCTAATCCAGGAATAAGGTCTTCAAGGCAATGTAGTGCACTTTCGTGATAAGCTCTTTGAAGTTTTACGTATTGTATAATAGTATGTGCTAATTCAGTTTCTCGTGACATAAGTTGAAACATTTCTGCAGCTAGTTGATCCCTACATTGCTCAACTTTAGTTTCTGCTTCTTCCAGTTCTTCTCTTAAATTATCTACCTTTGTTGCACCTGCACCTATTGCACAATATTAATTTCAAAACATAAAATTAATTCTCGTAATACAATTTAGAAATCAGATTAAAATTTCTTCTTACTAGCACTATGTTTACTGGCTTGTTGATATCTTGTCCTCACACTATCCATATCTAAAGTTAATCGGGCTAAATTTCTTTTATGTTTTATTATGTTTGGTACATCCGTATCTAAAATATGTTGAAGAGGCATTGCAACGTATTGTTCAACTTTTGCTTCATGTTCAATTGCCTCATTAGCTAAATACATTTGTGCACGACCACACTCTGACAAAGTAAAACCCATGAGACCATCTTCAGGAGCATTCTCCAACATTGTTTGACCTAATATATATTCTGGACACTTTTTCTAAAAGGATATACATTTTAAAAAGGTAAAAAGAAGCTATCATCAAAATTTAAACATAAATATCATCATTATGTATTACCAATCGCTTTTCCTTCAGTGCAACATCTTGTGTCATAGCCTGATTTGGTGGATTACCAAGTCTTTTGTTTAATCCAATGAGAGCCATTCTGATTTGATCTACATGTTTATCTGCAGCTTGTAAATCATCTGTAAGCACTTCTGTTTTGCCAGCTCTATAAAAACAAATATTTGGTCCGTTAATTTTTGAACATTGACAAATTCAAATTAACATAACGGTCTTTAAAGCCAATCCATTTTGAGATAGTCTGATTCATAAGCTATTTTGGTATATCATGTCTGCTTCTATTGAATCTTATGGTGTTTTGACATTGTTCAAAATTATATTGTTTAAAAATTATACAGAAAAACAGAGATTCTTATCTTTTGTTATGAGAGATATATCAAAATATCCTATTATTATATGCTTTATTTAAAAATGTTTAATATTTTATCTACCCATCGTAACATTTAGAAAATGCATAATTTTCGTAGACTTTTAAATGAAATTAAATCACAATTACCGAGAAAATGTTTGATCAGCAAGCTGTTTAACTCTGAAGAATTGTTTCTTCATGATTGATAAACACCTAACGCTTATTATATAAATAAAATTACGCGATAATCTACTAAATTATGATCACTTATCACTTGTTAACTGTAACGACGTTCACGAGCACACATGTTTAGTATAATTAGACGACATTAAAGAAATGCAGACGATAAAAAAAATAGAGAGAATCCTTCGTATCACTCGAAAGGCAGCAATTCGTCATAATGTTTGTATAATGATCCCACACCCTCTATGAACAAATAGAATGTCCCGATCGATATATCCTTCCACAATATCGATGAGTTTCCACTCTCAAAAAAGTTTCAAGATTCACTTCTTGGATCTTAAATTTTGTAAACGTGTCAAAATCATAGAAATTTTAATCGCGGCATTTTATTTCCTTGTTCACCATTGGTTGTTTAATGCAACCGCGAAACCGAGCAAAGATTTTCACGTTGTTCATTATTTGACAAAACTTGGATCACGTGTCAATTTTGCTTTCCTTTTTAAACAGGCATTAAATTTCTATCAAAAGATTCGATAACGGGACAACCAACAAGTTTTTACTGTTCTCGGTCGGCCATTCTTGTTTCTCACTGTGATTCAGATTTCGTTTAGAACGAGAAATCGTTTCAACCGCGCGAAATTTGAAATATAAAATTCGCGAAACGCGTTAAGTAATCGTACGATGTGACCTACAGTAACTCACGAAAGTATTTCAACATTTATTATAAAATAATTTTATGTATTTATCGTGTCTATTATATATAAACTGCGGATTTTTATGCAAATTTATATTTTTATGGATACAACTAAAGCAATAAAACTAAAGTATAATTTCATTCTACCTATTAAAAATTATAACGATATTATTTTATTACGTTTTTGTATATTGTATGCATTCTGTGCATTTTATATAAAACAATTTAAAATTTTATTGGCGCTGTAATGAGATACGACTATCATGATTATGTTGTTCAAATTTATCGAAGAAATTCTGTTACCATAGATTACCTAACTAGGTTTTAAGAATATGTGTTTTAAGTTTTAAATTGAAGGTTTATTTGTAAGCTTAAGATGTAAAACAAGCAATGATTCTATCCAAAAACCATAATATGTAGATGGAGAAAATAAAATAAATTATTGCTTAAATTTATAACTTATTTAGTTACAAGATATTTATTGCAAACATATATTTAGTAAAAACTTAGTATGCAGCATGAATAGCTATCTTAACCATAGAATAAATATTAAATATGATCCCACTGAATATCAAGATTTATCAATGAATACTTTTCTGATCTTTGCAAAATATAAGAAATAAATATATATGTATATTTTCAAACTTGTTTGTATAAATTTTAATACAAAATCTTTTTCATAAAAAGTTTTTATAGATGTTCGAATTATGAAATTCGCTATTGAAATAAAATAAATATTAGCAAAATTGTATATAAGTTTTGATATATTTTTTCGTATTACGAAATGTTTTTCGAAAAAAGTTATACAATACAAGCGTTAAATAAGTATAGCAATCATAACCTCTTCGTAGTGTGTAAGGTATCGATATATCGATATTCATTGTAACGTATCATGTAATCGATAACTATTCAACCATATTTTGACGATGACTTCAAATCATGTCAATTGAGAAAGGGAAGAAGGGAATTATGTATTGTTAGTTGTCACACGTTGGCCTTTATTTCTCAACTAATCGTGACCATCTGTTGACTCTCAATACACAATATCGGTTAACGACACTTGAAGTGTTCGCGCGGAAGATTTGTTTCGACTTCTTCTCATTCTTTTCCTCTATTTTTGGTAAATTTTATTCAAAGTGATCATCATGACAATAGATAGAGGCTTTTTAAATGTGTTGATACTGAGTTGGGGATTTATGCTGGTATTTACCGCGTTTCAGACAATGGGAAATATCGAGGTAAGTTTGAAAATAAAATCATCACAATATTTTAATGTTGATCTGAATTTTTTTTATCTTTCTTTACTACATGTATTTCGTATTTTTGTACAAAATATACATATAGATTTTATTTTATATAAATCACTATTCAATGCGATTTATACGGATAACATTTGATACAACATATACATAAATTGAATAGGTTTTGTATATGCACGAGTTATATTTAGTTTTATCACAGAGGAAATACTTTTCCCTCTGGTTTCATAATTATCCATTCGTTATACGAAAAATTTGAAATGTAATTAGTGAATAAACTGAAAATGAATAAAATTTGTAATATTTTGCGGAAATATTGTCAATATGTAGCTGAACATAAATTAATGTTAAAATAAGGTTTAATGGAACCATTTAAATGGACAATGTATGAAACTGTTTGTCTTTTTTAACTACATAAGGTTAGCATATGTCAAACTTAAAAGAAACTTTCATTATTCTTATAACATTGTTATATGTTATAGTAATAAATAATATTGTAAGTTGAACATTTAGTTACAATATTTATCATAATCAATTGAAATTACCTTAAACACTTTATTTACGTATTTTTTATTGTATGCTTAAAACATATTGTGTTCATTATTACGCATGATTTAAGTTGTGGAGCCATTATTTTAAGCGAAAGTTATTTAGTATTAAGTACTGCAAATGTAATAATTTTGGAATCATTAAAAATCAATAATTAAATTGTCCATTAGTATTTTCCTTCTTTAACTATATATCTTTACTTGTATAGTATTATGTTAAGAAATATAGAACGTTTTTTATGTATTCCATACCTATAACGGGTCTTTGTTGAAGTTTTAAAATCACATGATTATTATATTAACATATTTAACAATACGCTTAATAATTTGGAAACGTAAATTAGTGATAAATGTAATAATATTAATTATAACGATATCTAATATAGATTAACTATAATAATAATATAATTACATATATATCGTTGTTATATGATTAACAGATAACATTTCCTATTATTTTTATATGCGCAGTACTTTTTACGTAAGAATATGTAAGATGTCTTTCGCAGTAGTGTAATTGATTAAAGTGATTCATTTATGTTTCATTAGAATAAAAGCACGCATCATTAGTATCATAGCATTCATTTAAGCGAATATAAACATGTGATTTTGAAATTTTATACATACAATGTTAAAAAAAATGTTTTCCATGAAAGAGTCGGTTGTTTATATAGGAGAAACTTAACAGAATATCCAGATTCATTTTTTCTTTTTAATTTTTATCTACAAAGATTTCAATATCAATGTAATTTCTTTAAATGGAATTGTACACATATTTTTATCATTTAAGGATGTTTATAACAAGTATATTTAAATTATAATTTCTCGAGTATCGTTAGAAAAGATTAGCGACAAATGTCACATTCCGTTAGCATCTATTAGATAAAACGAATGAGCCGCGAAAAGAGAAACAATTAACTTAATGTAAAATTAATATTTGTTATATTCTTAATATGCAATAAGCATATTAAGCATTACTCTTAGCTGAAATTTAAGCTGATAATATCACTATCAGCCATTTATCAGATCTAAAATAAAAGTAGGAATTTTTGTTATTATTTTCTATAAGTACGTATGGTGCGTAAAAATTGTAGATTAAAGTATTATTTTCTTTTAACAATAACATATAATTTTATAACTTTAACGGTCGTCATTGCAATTGTTGTAACGATATAATAAAAATGTTATTCCACTTTGTATTAAAGTATAAACTAAAAGCCACGATATGACATATATGTCGATAAGATAATATTATTTTTTTCATCTTTAGAAAGACGTACATATAATGTTGTAAATACAGAATACAAATACATATTATATTGAATATGGCACATCGATATGTACATATCGTACGTAGAACGTGTTTAATGAATGATTCAATGCACAGCAAGAAAGAGATATCATTTAATTGTCAAGCCCTGATAACTCCTATCAATTTTATCCTGCAATGAAGATGAAAGCAAGAAAGCCGTGATCTAGTTTGCAATGAGTATAACATCGAACAGATAACGACTGTATAAATAAAAATATTTATTGAAATAAAGTCCGTGTGTAATCGAAGTATCTACCTCATAAAGATAATATTTTTAAATTGAGATCATCGTGAAGTTCTGTATGTTTTTTCTATATATATGTATAGAAATATCAATGATGATATTGGTATCTGTAATCAAATTTGTTAGTATAACAACAGATTGCAACAATTTATAGTAATTGAAATTAATTTGTTTTTAGAATACATTCTTGCAATATTCTTTATTATAACTTATTGCCTATTTTGAAATTAATATTAAAAATGTATTATTAATAAATTATTAGTGCATTTTATATTTTTTAAAATCATTTGATCGTCATCGTGTAATTTATTCCAAAAATGGCATTTATTAACGTACGAAATCATGTTGACCTGTTTTATAAACAGTGAACTAAAGATCAAAGTAGTAAGCAATGAAAGGATATTGGTGATCAGTTAACACTCTACTTTGTTTGTTATTCCATAGTTTCTGGTATTACACGACGCGCTAAATTGATTTTCAACGCAATAAAGTTTATCTCTTTCTAAGCTATATTTTATACTGCATAAAAAGAAACCTTTCGCTTTTATCGAAAGAACAAGATTAAAACGTCTCGGTCTAGAACTAGATGTTAGATTCTGATCGTGGGCATCGGTATATCTATATATACTTTGTTCATCGTTGCTGAAATGCAAAAACTTTCATATATTAATGCGATCCATGCAAATGGCCAATTACTTCTTTCACGTTGGAATAAAAAAAGATATTAATCATTTATAATAGTAATTCGTAATCAAAACCATTTAAGTTAATATATATTCTTATTTCAGAATTTTTAAAAATCGGATTGTAACAATCATGGCCCTTATAGCTCTACTCAAAATAACCTATCGACCATATTGTAACTAAATATGTCGAAGTATTTAAAAAATGAGAAAGATAACGAAAGTCTACTTACTAAAAACATAAACATGTTATATTCTATTATATTAGGCTTATTTTCTGTGCAGAAAACAGTGCTGCAAAGTATTAACGAGGATGATCCGAATTTCACCGGCGAGGCCTACACTAGCTTAGCGATAATCTATGCCGTGTTTGCCACGTGCAATTGGTTAGCGCCGTCGTACATTTCGATGACAGGGCCGAGGATCGCTATATTGACCGGCGCTTGTTGCTACGTCCTTTTCATAGGATCTTTTCTCTGGCCTCAAAACGTTCTGCTCTATGCTGCTTCCTGTATCCTAGGTCTGGGAGCTGCTTTGATATGGACTGGACACGGACAATATCTAACGGAGAATAGCGACTCGGACACAATGTCCAGAAACGCTGGTATATTCTGGGCGATTTTTCAGTGCTCTATGTTTGCTGGCAACCTTTTCGTCTACTTTATGTTTACCGATTCAAAGATTAATGCGACGACTAGGAGACTCGTTTTCGGTGTGCTTACCGGATTAGCGATTCTCGGCACATGTTTACTGGCTACCTTGAGAAGGATATCGAATAGCCTAGTTTTAGGCGAAGCAGAAGGTGTCTCCAGCGCAGACAAAGAACTTCGCATACCAGAACCTGCAAGGAAGAAACCGTTGTTAGCTGCCTGGCATGCTTTAACCGACGCGATCGATCTTTTTATTACGAAAAAGATACTTTTGCTATCTTCCATGTTTGTGTATACTGGACTGGTGTTGACGTTTTATTCGGGAGTTTACTCGTCCAGTATCGGATTCACCAAAGCCATGGGTGATTCGCGTAAGAGTCTGATTGGTCTTTCTGGAATTTTCATTGGAATCGGAGAAGTGGTTGGCGGAGCTCTCTTTGGTATCTTTGGCTCGAAGGTATCTCGTGTCTGTGGCGTGTGGTCGGTGGTGCTTACCGGGTTCTGCGCACATTTATTCGCTTTCGTTTCCATTTTCTTGAATCTACCGAACGACTCGCCATTCGCAGATACCGACGGCATAGGATATATCACTCCCTCGCCAGTTTTGGCAATGGCTGGAAGTCTCGCTCTGGGTTTTGGAGATGCTTGTTTCAATACCCAGGTCTATTCGTTATTAGGCATATTATTTCCACAACGAAGTGCACCAGCTTTCGCACTGTTTAAATTTTGCCAATCGGTCGCGGCTGCGGTAAGTTTCGCTTACAGTAGTGTCGTTTACCTCCATATACAGCTCCTAATCTTAACGATAACGATCGTTATTGGCACTACTACTTTCTGTTTCGTCGAGTATAGCACAAGAAGGGAAAGAGAGAGTAGTCAATCGGAGAGCGACGTGTCGAGCGAGTAACCTATTTACGGACCAACGTTGCGTTAACGTAACATTTCATTTATAATCTTATTATGGTCTTGTTAATTTGCATAATCCAATTTTATCGAATTTTTATCTTTATTTTTTATCTCGAATTTTTTATCTTTAGCATTTCTTCTTTCACTTAAATTTCATAATATTGTCAATTTGAAAAAAGTTGAACTTCTTAACATTATAGAACTTGTTCGGTGTACCTTTTTTCTAATAATGTTGCGTTTACGCAACTTTTACACGTTATCTCATTGTTTGGTTCATTGAATGGATTATAAATCGAGAAAAAATAGAATGGTGGAAGCTTAAAAAATGCTCAAGCAAATGAATTTATTTTATTTTTATGAGAAGAGCGGTAACAATGATATATTATTTTATAAAAATAGATAGTTAAGACTAAAGATTTTGTTACATATATATATATATATATATATATACACACACATACATATGTATTAGATTGGAGCGTATGAATGTCGTTTTTTTCGAGTTTGAATTTCGCGCGCTAATACCACGTATTCAATTCTGTCCCATTATTAATTATCAACCACGTTAAAGAAGGAATTTATTATATAAGTCGCGCGTATTCGATGTAAAGATTTTATTGCGAAATTTAAATTTGGAAAAAGTAGTGGCGTTTTGGAGGCATAAAGATTTCTGGAAATCTAAGTATAAAATTTGGGGCAGACTAAAGATTTTTTCAATTCCACGTAAGCAATTTTTTAATGCGTAAATTATTTCAAAGGAATTTATAAACGAAGAAATTATATCAGCTCTCTTTGTAGACTTTTTGAATTCTATAATCGACTAATTCCAAAATTGTTACGAATCAGAAGTAATGATAAAAAATAGTTAGTTTTCAAAAAGCATATCAAACGATATTGAAATTACTATGATCAAATACGATACATATGAAGAAACTACGTACAACTAAAGCTTTATTGTATAAAACGGCATTTAATATGCATTAATCCAACGTTAACAATTTTTGCTGCTACTGATGCAACATTGCGTCGCTTTAACTACGTATTTAAATAACGCTGTTCATTTAACTGTTGCGTTTTTGTTTTTATGAGCTTCAACGAAAGACTTAGAAAGACAAAAACTATAATGAACAGTGTGTTAACAGATATCACCTAAAATAAAGACATTTCTGACGACAACTGTGTAATTTCAGAGGTAGAGAAACTATATTTTTGTAGCAGCGAATGTGTTAAGCTTTAAACAAAAATGAATAACGAGATAAGAATATTGACGAATCGTGTAATTCCAATGTTTCAGTACCATTTTGTAAAAGACTGCGTTTCTATTAATTATTTTATAATAGTTACCAACTAAGAAACATTGAAACGAAATAGATTATACATTTTTGTTGTATATTTTGTTATTATCGTCGAATAGTAATTTTGCACTTGTAAAATAATTCCAAGTAATTCTACTAGATTCTGGAAGTTCGTGGCATTTTCGAAAAAGCATCACATCTCTTTATCTATATATATATATATATTAAAGATAAATTTATTTTTTTTAGAAATCTTGTTATTTGTAAGTCTATTTTTAATAGTGAATATTATCATAATTATAGAAAAGGATTATGATGGTAGAAAGAGTGTTTAAGAACTTCATGGCTATATTAGGGGTAGAAAATATATTTAATCTATGTTTGCAATTAAGATGCAGAAAATATAAAACAAGCGTGAAATAACCCCAGCCAATGCGATATCTTTTTTATACCGTTTGCATAATAATTCCTGCTGTTGTAAGATATATAGTATCGCTATAAAGCTAGGATTGTTATTATATGAATTTGCAGTTACAGATTTTTATAAAGTTTTTAGATGAACGAACATTTTGTTTAAACAAGTTTATATATATCTTATAGATATATTTTATTTCCGGTAATTGAAGTTAGGAGAAAGATTCTGTTGTAAAGAAATTAGGATTGTGAAATGTTATAACGTAAGATGTAAAAAGACATTGTTTGAACCGAGTATAAAGCGAAAATAGCTATATTTTTTTAAAAAGATTAGCGATAAAGAGAGCATTGTGCTTCCGTGTGAATAAATAGCACGAACTTCCATTGACGTAAATGTCTTATAATTTGTATTTATATTATACGTGTATTGATACATGTATCGATATATGTTCAATGGAATAGAGTTCTCGCGGTTTTGAAATGTGGTAAGACTGTAATATGCAAAGTTAGGTCTTGATAACTGCGACAGTAAACGTTTTTCTATCGATATTTTAAAAAACGTTGAAGAAATGATATTTTCTAGTATTTACAGCAATAGTACGAAAAATAATAAAAACATGTATTATCGATTATGTACATATGTATGTACATTAATATACGAACAAAATAATTTTGAACTTATTTTTCATGGTGTCGAAGGAAATAGTCAATGATATTGTACTTTGTATGAAAATATTCTGTACATAGGAATAACCTGTTAACTTTGAGACTAATTTAAGATATAATCCTACCGTTTGGTGTATGTACCGTATAGATATAGAATAAGTACATTTTTGTCCATTAATAAAATTCGTCTATACTTGTTGATCAATTTCTGTCAATTTTTAAAATCTATGTAAATGTCAATGTCACAAAATATATAGAAAATTTATTCAGGTTTCAAACCGTTCTTAGTTAAAGTATTATTGTAAATATATTACGACCAAATTTGTAAATATGTGTAATTTGAATTACAATATATGGTACAGAAAGCATAACACTTCGTATGATTCCTAATATTATTAGAACAGTAATAGATATCTAAAAATATTTGTAAATTTCTAATTTATCAATTTAATATTCATTGATACATATTGAACATTTAAATTCTCTTACATTTACTACGTAGTCTTTACTTTGGCATCAAGACATCAGTTACATATTTGATTAATCAATGTTTGGAATGTTGGAAACAGAAGATAACTTATTAATCAAAAATTGGGAATGAAATGAACAGAGAGTATGCGACTTGACCGACATTAGAACATTGTATACCATATGCAAGTAGTTTCAAATATTCCATCTACTATTGGCGTTGTAGTAGTATTCTATGCTGAGTCGATAACATATGGAATGACACTAAATCGGTAAAGCAGCTGTAAGTTCCTCGCAAGGAACTTCAATATGAAAATACATTGGTGGTAGAACATCGTACGTTTCAATAATTCCTATATACACACATATACGCACAACAATTTATTATTCTTATATAATTTTACGATTGTAAAATATTCTAATGTTGCATTAAACAAGTAACCATTTATTAGAAATTTTCGGTTAGAATATCAACGACGCGTTGTATACAGACACTGTTCAACTCCCGGGCAGCCACCTGTCGCGCGCATGCGTACTGGCGGTAAAACACCTCGCTGGTCGTTTCTGAGTGTCAGTGTAAATCAAAATGGCGAGTGTAACGACGGTTTGTGACAGCTCTCGGCCTGTTTCGCTCGTGTTTTCGAGTATTTGAACGGGACGCGCGTAGTTATGTTGTTCACGTGACTGATCTAACTCCGAAGGGTGAGTGAAGAATGATCAATTATTCGTGGCAAACATCGAAACGCGATTTTTCCCAATTTCTTCGACTGGATCGACACCCTCCTGTTATTCCATGGACAGTGGCGGGGTGACATTGACGTTACTCGTTGAATTACGTGCTTTTTCAGTAACTCGTACGTCTGAATTTTTTTTTTTTTTTTTTCTTTTTTAACGAACGAACAATTTACTATTCGTGTCGAACACGAATAATTCTAGAAGATATTTTTATTGGGTGTGTATCGTCGATCGTTCGAAAAATGAACCAACGTTAGAAAGATCGTTTGATAGTGTTGATTATTATTGTTTCGCGGAAGTGTCACGAGGTGTGTATTGTTTCGAAAGTCGGAACTGTGTGCCGTGCACGTTCGAACGTGTATCGCCCGCGTTCCCAATCTCGTTGTGCGTGCCTTATTTTTTCATTCTAACGCTCTGTTCCGTTTGGCCACGGTGAGTCGATATTCCATCACGATGACATTTAATGTCATATAATAATACATACAACGCGATTCCGATATCTGGCTCGTTGACTCGTTAACAATTTCTCCTGGTGTTTACGTACATTGTTTAAACGTTAGTTCACGTTAAATGTCAGGGGTTGACTGTCATTTCTGAGATTTTATAAATATATGCTCTCTTCTAAAATCTGTTTTGCTTTCTTTTAAAAGATCGTAAACTGGCAATTAGACGAGCAAAACTGTTTTGCAGCATAACGCGTATAACTATACTCTTTCTTTTCTTTTTCTTTCTTTTCTATTGTCCGTTTTTACTATACTTTAAGCGAATCGTATAAAATTTGAGATGTCTGTTAATATTTAAGTTTTACATTCGCAATTTCTTCGATATAAGATTTATATATGTAGTACTTATGTTAAATTTAAAGGAAAGGTAAAAAGTTGGTCCTGTGGCGCAACGGATAACGCGTCTGACTACGGATCAGAAGATTCCAGGTTCGAATCCTGGCAGGATCGGATAATTCTTTTTTTTTCTCTTTTTTTTATCACTTTATATGTATTTTCCACTTTTAGTCTTCACAAAAAATATACAAATGTTTAAGGATTTTTTATGGCTATTTCGTGTTATAAAGCGTTTGACATACGAAGACTACACGGGAAAGATATGATAAGTTTATTTTTGTAAAAAAGTGCTATATATATATATATATATATATAGTTTCCATAATGTTACAAATACTTCAATTTCTTTATTCTAAACTAATTGAGACAAAAAATTGCAAAGATAATGTTGTGCTAATGGAACACTGCCTCTTTGTGGTTTAATATTAAACAGTTAAAGGGCTATAGGATTTCGTATACGAGAACTACTATTGGAAATATCGAAATGCACATTAAGATACAGTGCAAGGGGATTTTTCTTTGGTCAACGAGTTGGTGCAACGAGTTGCTCAAGAATCTCCAGGAATAGTACGCATTCCAAACAGGCCAGAACGATGCCGGTGCACTTTATTCCTCCCTTTGCATTCTTTGCCTCGAAAGTTCACCCGGAAGATAAACACAGAGCATCGAGTTTCTAGAAATCTACTCTTAATCGACTACTCAACCTACGTTCCAAGTTTGAAATTGAAACAATTGAAAATATTTAATTAAAAAAAGCTAAGTTCCTATGTTCTAGAAAAATTCGTCTCTGCAACCTATTGCACGATATCGAGTGAAAACGTTAAATTTTGTTCCACGATCTAGCAAACTTTCTCTCTCTTTTCTTTTTACAATTCGTCTAATAATAATAAGCTAATGAATCTACGTAAACTAAACGCAAATCTTCGCTCGCCATTCAAATTCGAGTAGCTTCTAGAAAACCAGAAAATCAAATTGTATTCAAATTGCAGTCAAATTGCTTTTCTTTGCGAATAACTTTTTCTTCGCCAATAATTATCGACGAAGCGAACGATTATTCGGTTACCAACAGTTATCATATAGTAGTCGAAAAATATTTGCGTTACCCATAATGCTAATTCGAAACCAAAATCAATTTCGGCCCATCGATGATGGTTAACGGTAACCAACGAAATTTTCATCATTTACGGTGGATTTGATTTTAGCCAGAAAATCAAATAAGTCTTTTATTTTATGATTTAACTAGACCGCGGATATTTATGCAAACTCATATTTTCACTAATATACATAATTAAAGAAACTGTAATTTGGATGAAAAATTCTGCTCTAGTATAGTATCCGGATTGCAAAATATTCGGCTAGAATGAGATTTTGTAAAAGATTTTAAAGATACCTTCTTTAAAATTTGCTATTCGACCTACTGTATGGTTTGCTTTGTATGCATTTGAACCGCGAGTATTTAATTAGGTTTGAGTTATTTTTTATTTTGCGGTCGGCAAGACGGTGATTATACGAAGAGAGGTAAGCGGTAAACGGCAAAATTGATATTTGAAGCGCTAGCAATGGCTGTGTGCCATCGCTTGTTTCACCGCTGGCTCACCGCTCTGTATCGTCACAATCTTTCGCCGATTTCTAAAGTTAAGACCTTTGTCGGTTAGATGTTCATCGGCAATTTCGTTTCCGCGGAAAATGCTGCACATCGCCCGAAATAAAATCTAAAAATCAAAAATTGTCATCTATAAAATATTATAAAGTACAGAAGTGGATTTATCTTGACGTTAATAACGCTATATAAGCGACAAATATCGGAAGGTTATGGGGGCCCAAACGTACTTGTCGAAAAGGTTAGTAAACAATTATCAGAATTTCTTTTTAACGCAAAATACATTTGTTAGTACTCGAAGAAAATGGTCGAAATCGAACACTCGATAGGCCCATTACGAAACATTGTTCAGTTTTCTAGAATGCGTGCAAAATGCGTAAAAAATAATCAATTAGCTTCAGGCCGCCGAAGGATTGAGTCCGCCATTGATAAACTCTACCATACTTTGGATATTTCATATATTTCTGCGTCTCATGTGCATGTTATTCTGTACACCCCTTGCATCTCCAGATATTCTATAAACGCATAAAAATCTAGTTACGTATACCGTTCCCGTATACTTGAAATCAGTTCGAATAATTTCCTGGTTCCCCGTACGTTGGTTACGCGCGATTACGCATTGACGAACGTGTATTCGATCCGACTAATTGTCTTTCGCTTATCGGTTATATACTCTATGGATGATGGTTGTGAGGCGCGCCACGTCCAACAAATTGCGCAGATCTGGTTCTGTGCCTGCCAGTTCGAATTATCGCGTACGCGTCGCGCGAACAATCCGTGCAACTGTCGATTCGACCACGTATCTCGTTCGTGGTCTCCCTCGAACTTCCGTCCGGGGACGTGAATTTCCATGACAGGATGTTCCCCTATTTTCTCTCTGGCTCTGTTGCTCGTCGCGGTGCAAACTAGTGGAACGGATCGCGATTCTTCTCTCCCCCCCCCCTCTCTCTCTCTCTCTCTCCCTTTTTCTATTTTTCTCATTCTAGTCTCTCCCTCTCCGCAGCTAGTGTGCACGTTCGTTTCCTCTGACGTTCACTTTTCTTAACCGCTCGCGGTAATTCGACACTTGTGTATACATATTACAGAGGCACGGTTATCTTCTTAAGATTTCGTTTTCATAACCTGTTAGATCAGAAGAGGAAAGTTCGTCTGGATCAGAGAACAACGCCCTCTATGAGTTTCTGTAAGTTTGTCAATCGTTTGGTTCTTTGTTCGGTATTAGTAGATATCTTTTATTTTGATTGTATTGTGCGTGCTGCACGAAACATTTGGAAATTTCTATTAACGCTGTCGGCGTCGCTATCATGATCTTGTTGGTAGAGTTTCGAACAGATCTGGAAATGTATGTAGAAAATAACGAGATTCATTTAGTGAATTTTGATTTAGCGAAAGTATATAATATTTCACGGGGATCGCAAAAGCGTTTAAAGACAGTTATCTATCGCATCGGTAAACTTTGGCAGCCATATAAATCAACCATTGTTGACACGTACGGATATTAGCAGGTAAGGTTCGATTAACTTAAGAATAATTAAAATAGCCTTTTTTGTGAGCTACGAGTGCTCCTATGAAAGTCATCAGCTTTAAGAATATCGATACCCATTTAAGTTTGTAATCATTAGGAATATCGTAAAAGAAACTTTGTCACGCATTTTGTCCGGTAAACAAACGCGGTTACAGGAAGAAGAATAATAAGCTTCGATATTCAGTGGGATTACATTTAACCTAACCTAACTTAACGTTCATTGTACGCATAAGATTGCTATTCACGCTGTATACTAATTTTCTATGAAATACACGTCTGCAATAAAAATATCTCGCAATTTCTATATATATTTTCCGATTGTTGTCAAATTTTACCAATATACGAAATCACGACGCTGTCTCGTTGCAACAGTGCTGGCGAAATTTCCAAATGTTCAACGATAAACAAACGATACAGTTTCAAATTCGATTTTATCGAGAAACAAGCGCCGCGTGAGAAGATTCTATTCTATCTTCGATTTATTTTCACACGTAGCATCGCTAAGATTACCGAGACACCCTGTATTCGCGTTTTATTTCGCACGAAGATCGACGTCATCCATTCAGACCTTATTTGAATAAGCAGGTTTTTATCCCGTTTCCGCGACACACGGTCAATGCAGAATCTATCGTATTCGCTAGTCACGATCGGTGTTTCTTTATCCGTGACGCGAGTGCAAGTGAAAGGGAACAAGACTCTTCTTTCGGCTATCTTTCCAGCGTGGACAATAAACAATAGCGCACGGCAGCAGCGCATCGCGAGATCTCTCTATCGTATACTTATTCCTTTGCTTTCTTTTCTTATCGACACGAAACATCGGCTGGCTATGAGAAAGACGCGGTACTTACTTAATCACCGTAATTTATGTACCTCGCCAATTATCGCAAAATCGCGTTACGCTGTCACGTGTCTCTGCCGTTTGTTTATATTCTCTTTTTCTTGATCCCGAAGCTATCGTAAGTTACGCGCTAATTGAACAAATTCTTCGCTTCTTCCATCTCTGTTTCGCGGCTTTTCCGATCCAATGGATAGAATTTCACTTTCGTATACAGGGTGTTCACGTTATTAGTAGTTAGCGTTTTTTCGTCAACGATAGGTACGAGGAAAAAATGAAAAAGGAAATTCGACGAATAACGATAATATTTCACAAGTGCAAAAACGAACGTACATTTTAAATGCTGATTTTTCTCTTCTTCTTGCGTGTCATTGAACACTCTCGTCGTTCTACGAGAAAAGGTACTCGGATAACATTATCGAAAACTTAGTTTAAACTTAATTAGCAACTTAGATTAATTCCAAAAATATGCTAACTTTAATTTTGGAAATATCATATGTATCTACGTCTTCCTTGTCTTACCGATCTTGTCTGACAAATTTTATAAAATTGAACTTGAAGTACCTTTCGAATGATCAATTTTCGACCATGTTACCCTAATCCTTTTTCTCGTAGAATGACGAGAGCGAGCATGCATTTGACTTCGAACCAATCGTCTCGTTCCTATTTCATTTTTTCCTCGTATTTATCGTTTGCGAGAAAAACGTTAACTGGGGTTAGGTTGGGGTTAGGTTGGGGTTAGGTTGGGGTTAGGTTGGGGTTAGGTTGGGGTTAGGTTAGGGTTAGCTGGTAATAGCGTGGACACCCTGTATACAGGGTGGTTCAATAAGAATTAACGCTTGACTATCTCCGTTGTTTTTGAAGATATAAAGAAATTTTATTAACAGAAGTTGCTCGATATAAAGAGAACTATAATATGGCAGTAGAAAATACGGTAGAACTTCGTTTATACAAACCAGTTTTTGTTTACCGTCGGTTGATATACGAACTCGTAACCGATCGAATTATTCGAACTACGCTCGGCCGTATATTCAGTTACACGAACGCGTATTCTGAAACAGTGTTGGGCAGAATTTTAAATATTTAATCGAACAAGTATTTATTCGAGCAAGCAATTATTCGTGTTAAAAATTCATGCGAATAAAAATTTAATCGAATAACTCGGGTAGAATTGTATTATCCATTTGTTGTAATATCGACTTTTATGATTAACTTTTCTCGAAATGGCAGATTAGAAAGTTTATCGTTACTTGCTAGATTATTCGTCTGATAAATTGATACTAAGAATTGTATCTGTATATACTCGTAAACAATTACGCGATAACGAAAAATTTTTCTTTTGCAAAAAATATATTTCTCTTATTATCTTTATTTATTATTTACTTTTAAATTAAAACAATATTTCTATAATAAAATTCATTATTAATTTTCCCAAAAATCCCTACATACAAATATACGTACTAAACAGTTGACCACACGGAAGGCTAATCACAAGGACGAAAAATGAATTAAAAAGCAATCAACTTTTCTAAACATTCAAACAGCTATTAAATACGTATTAGCAATTTGTAAAACTTCCATAGTAAAATATTAATCGAACGATGCAAGTGGACGAAAAGGTTGATGCAACGAACAAAGTCCAGATAAACAGAATTCCACCGGACATAGCTAACCGCCTGTTTCGCGTATCATACGCCCAATTTCGCTCTTTCTGTATCTTCCTCTATTCTCTGTAATCTATATCAACCGGGTTACTTCCAATTCTGCTTCTTTTTTCCAATTCGCGCCATACTCTTCAATTTGAACGTTTGATTCGATCTCCGCCGGAACTACCTAATCAACGGTCTCTTCTCTGTCGCCGTATTCCGCGTAGAAATTGCCGCTCGCTGATTGAAACATACTCGCGCCATGAAAGCGTAATCCCATTGAAAATCGCATTTACGGACCGCGTTACATCGATACCAGTTGAAAAGCGACGCGTTTTCTAGCCGCAACAAGGCCATTGCGGCACGTTAAAGATCGGATGGTTCAGCGAACGAAAACAGGAAACTGATAATTAATGCATCCTCCAGCAGCCAACCTCGATGATCGTTTGCATCGATCCGATGGCCCGAGCTTGCAGAATCGCGAAATCTCGCCACAGATTTCCACTTTCTTTCGCGATGATCGCGAATCGCTTCGTTCGCCAAGTTGGACAAAGTATGATCGCCTAGTATGGCAATGTACGATCGGCTCCAAAGTTCTCAGTTTCGTTGTTTCGTTACGTAATCGAGCTTTGTAGAGCCGGTAACGTTCGACATTTTAACTCGAGCGTGGTTTCTACTCGTCGTCGGACGGTTTCCAAAGTTACGCGCTTATCGCGAAATTTTTGCAACCGAGTGGAGGATGGTTACGCGAACTCGTATTTTCGTAAATAAATACGATTAAGGGAGGATTTTTTTTTATGAAACAGCAATTGGCTTCAAGTTTTAAATATTACGAGAATTCTATTAGGTTGTCGAGTAAGTTTCTTTCGTTTTATAAAGAAACAATATTTTACTGACTTACGTACGATGCATTTTGTTTTGTTTCTATTGCATTGGCAACTAAGTCAGTTGCCAAGCCAATATTATTACGACCATACGTATATCGATAAAATAATATGAAACAAAAAGTGTGATGCACCTGTTGTTTCTTATAAAACGAGAGAAATTTTTGTTTTTTAAAGAAACAATAGATGCACGACATTTTTCGTTTTATATTTTACTGAATTACGTACGATGCATTTTGTTTTGTTTCTATTGCATTGGCAACTAAGTCAGTTGCCAAACCAATATTATTACGATCATACGTATATCGATGAAATAATATGAAACAAAAAGTGTGATGCACCTGTTGTTTCATATAAAACGAGAGAAATTTTCTGGACAACCTAATACTTTGCATACTTTACACACTTTCTGCGTATTACAGTACATATTTTTCCATATGGAAGTATCTAGAGACAAAGAGTTTGAGAAACCAGAGGTATTTCTCCCATCTTATTTATTTGCAAGTTCATGTTTCGTGTCTTTAGCTATGTTCTAGTTGTGATTTATGGTTGTAATTTGCGTAATTTTCAAGTTCAGTTTTTAAATCATTGGTAAATAACTGACATAATAATAATAATAATAAATAATCGTAATTATACTATATAATATATAATCGTAATATTACAATAATAATAATAATTAATAAATAAGTAACATACATATTTGTTCACATTGTACACACATTGACTACAATTTTGCACTTTCAGAATTTCTTACAAATAAATATACTTTCCATGCATAAACGTTCGCAGTATAGTCGTTTCCTTATGGGTCGTTGGCGCTTTATCTTGTGAAATCGATCAGCGAGATAAGTTGTGCTTGATCCAGTTTCCAATAAAGAGAGGGAACGAGGGTTTACGAATTCGCTTTAATCGGCGATAAAAGTCGCAGGTGGCCCTGACGCGTGCGTGATTTTCGCGTGTAGCCGATCATTTCGAACATGGCAAAAATAGATCGAGATTGCCTCGAACGTTATTGCTGACACAAGCTACTTTCGATACAGAACCTTGTACGCTCGATGCGGTCGCAACGCTTTCGGCGTGAAATATCCGACGACAGACAAAAGGAAGTTTGAAATTGAAGGATAAAGGGTGGGAAAGAACGAGTAACGGCATTGCTGATTTTCCATTTAATGGGAACTACAACTGCGAAACTATCAAACCACGACGATTATAACGTTCAAAATGTCTCCATCGAACGAGAATTAAAGATTTTAAAGACAGAAAGATGTATTGGTTGTTAAAACAGGAAATGTCCACTCTGTCAGTTGGACGAAGTTGCTAAATTGAACGCTGGGTGGAGCGGTCATCGTTTGTCCACGATTTGACCACATTCGTCGAATTCATGTTTTCGTTCGTCTATCTCTAAAAAGAGAAGAAATTATCACCAAACGAAAATGAAAAATATTTGACCTCGGTGTTACCCCATGAAGCTTCTCTTTGATTTTTAAGTGGATTAAGATTTGTCCACGTTTGTACGGTCAGAATTTTCGTTCGCCCCCTCCTCGAAAAAGAGTTACCGCCAGATGAAAATTAATAAAAGAGCTGACAATTTTTATCTACAGAGCAGCAGAACGAAAATTATTCGTAGACAAATGTGGTTAAATCGTGGGCGGTTATATGGCATTTGAAAGTCAACGAAGAAGTTCATGGGGCACCGATGTGAAACTTTTTTCAACTTTCACTTGGTGATCCTTTTTTTTTTTTTTTAGAAGAGAGGGCAAACAAAGATTTCGATTGGACAAAGCAGTATCGTGGAGTAGTAGTAGTAGTAGTAGAGTACCGTTTGGCTGTTGTACAAATTTACACTTGGGCGTTGACAACTCCACCTAGCTCGCTCTGCACACTGCAACAAAAGACAAATGAAAATGATCGACATTTTATTAATTATTCCTTTTAGGACGTCTAACAATACATAACGCGTCAACTTTATATATACAATTGAATTCATCGAACGTTTTTTTTTTCCTAGTGGACGAATATGTCGAAAATTAATTTTTTCGATAAAGCTATTTCGTGATGTTCGTTGAATCGATTCTTGCGTGGAATATTTCGTACTATATCGGTAACAGTCGTACAGCTTTTTTTCGATTACATCGCTGCTTTTGTCAGTTACAATTCTATTTTCTAAAATTGTACCTCTGTTCCATCGCTTGTCCTTTCATTCTTCTTTCGTCTGCTATTGTATGTATATACATATACAACCACGTTTCAGTATACTTGATACATTTTCAAGGTCGATTTTCTCGAAAACTGAACCTTCACGAACAAAATTTTATTCCATACTTTGTTCTAATTTTCTGTCGCACCCTGTATATATTATCATCGTACATCCATAACGTTACACCTATTGGGTTGGCAACTAAGTGAATGCGGATTTTGTCATTAGGTGATATGGACAAAATCCGCAATCACTTAGTTGCCAACCTAATATTAACCAGTTAGCCATGCAATTTAGTTTTAGACATTTCTCATGGGCTTAGGCCATGGAGTGGGTAAACAAATACAAAGTACAAAGGCGACGAGTATACGCGTGAAACACGGTGAGATAAAGTTTTTGTTCGACGCGTATACTCGCGAAACGCAATTAACTGGTTGAAAGACGATAATAATTGTAGCGTTGGAGAACGATCGTTTTCTATAGGTTTTCTCTTTCGAATCTGCTGTTTCATTTAGATCGGCTTGGATAGGCGTGGATAGGATTAATTATTTGACCAAGCTGCAAAAATCAGGATTTATCGAGCATAGTGTGGCGCTTTAATAAACAGCGAGGAAAGCGAGTCCTTGCTTTCTCACCGGTTTTGCACGAACGCAAGCGTGACCGGCCGTTTTGCATTAGAAGCTTTCGCTTTCAGAAACATATACATTACGAGTTATTATAGAGACACGACTATAGCAGGAGCTGTGTGTGTCGCGACGCGGCAAATTATATACTTTTGCTTTAGGCTTTTATGCGTTTCTCTCCGGTGTTGGGTCCTGCCAGATGTTGGAGCGATTTTCGCAAACGCTGCCTCTTTCATAGATCCATCGATCGACTGTAATAGAAAGCCACATGACATTAACGGATGAACATATTCTATTTATAGTCGCAGCTGGTAGTCAATGATACACCAATAATAGTTTCTTTTAATATTGTTAGCACCGGTGTTGTTCACGTTGATGTCTAAAAGTCACCTTTACGTTTCCAAGAAGACCTTACTACTTTCTATCTCTGTATCGGTATTCTTGTTATTTGTTTCCTGTAAAGTATCGATCGCCAAACTTTGTAACGAGAAGAGGAGTCGCGTATTGATTCGATTAGACATCGTTCAGAGACATTGTTTTTATATGCAAATGTATTTGTATCTGTGTATGCACAATTAGATAAATTGTCACGCTAAGTCAGGTTAGGTTAACCGTATTGTTGGGTTAGGTTAAATCTAAAGGATCGTCAAACTTTGTAACGAGAAGAGGAGACGCTTATTGATTCGACTAGATATCGTTCAGAGACATTGTTTCTATTTGCAAATGTATTTGTATCTGTGTATGCACAGTTACATGAATGGTCGCGCTAAGTCAGGTTAGGTTAAATCTAAAAGATCGTCAAACTTTGTAACGAGAAGAGGAGACGCGTATTGATTCGACTAGATATCGTTCAGAGACATTGTTTCTATTTGCAAATGTATTTGTATCTGTGTATGCACAATTAGATAAATCGTCGTGCTAAGTCAGGTTAGGTTAACCGTATTGTTGGGTTAGGTTAAATCTAAAGGATCGTCAAACTTTGTAACGAGAAGAGAAGACGCTTATTGATTCGATTAGATATCGTTCAGAGACATTGTTTCTATTTGCAAATGTATTTGTACCTGTGTATGCACAGTTACATGAATCGTCGCGCCAAGTCAGGTTAGGTTAATCCTATTATCGGGTTAGGTTAAACCTAGTCTGGATGATCGACTGTTGTTTCTATATTTCTCGCAATAATTTTTTATCTTTTAATGACATTCTTCGGACGGTGTTACGTCGATGTACGTACCAATAATTTGAGGTTATAATTCCGCTACCAGTGCAGTTACGGAAGAGTGTCAAAGGAGAAAGATGGACGCTTCGAAGAGTACGTAGGACGTCCGTAGGAGCGTGATTTTTTAAGAAGTGTAATGTGGTGTATATGAGATGGACGATTGTATCATTTCTCTTAAATGCAAATGTATATTTTTTTACACCTAGATAGATTCCTGTCGTCATTCTACGCAGAAAGATATCGGGGTATAAAAGATATACGATGATAAAAAATTATTAGCCGTCGAGATATTTCAAAAGATATGTCCTTATTGAAGAAGATGCTCAAAAGCTTCTCTGTTATATCGTAAACGTCTCAAACTACTGTACAATTGTTCTCGTAACCGGGTTAATCAGTATTATCCATTGTTTTAATTTTCCAATGGAATTATTTTTTAAAGGATCTAAATAAATCCTATTTTTTAAATAACGAATAAATACGTAGACGTTTTTGTTATGAGCGGACAGATCAAAGTCGATAGTTACGAAAATCCCACGAACGTCTTTCTTTTTTAATTTAAGCGTCTTTCTTTGTAAAGGTGTATTTTTCTTTTTTTTTTTAATATCTCGAGGACTAATAATTTTTTTACCATTGCATCCCTGATACTTTTTTACGTCGTGGGTCGACTAGAGGAGAATTTACCTACGTAAAAAAAATATGCATATCCATTTAAAAAAATAATGCACTAGTTGATTGCACGTGCACCATTGTACGCCTACAAAAGCGTGGTCGTGCGGACATAGTACTCTTTGAACCATTCGTCTTTTCTCTTTGATAGTTTTTCGTGACTGCACTGGCAACGGAGTTACAACCGGAAGCTATTACGTGACCCATCCTGTATATATCAAAAATTCCCAATATGGAAGCTTCAAATTTATTTATACACTTGTTGGGTGATCGCGTCATTTTAGCTGATCACGTAAAGATTAGGAGTACGTATGTTTGGACAGATGCGTGGAAAAACGAAGCCTATCTAAGAAAAGAAAAAAGAAAAGGTTTGAAACGTTGACTTTGCACGTAGGAATTGATCGATTTGAGCATGATAATTGATTTGTCACTTCTAAATTGATCGATTTGAGTGTAGTAATTGATTTGGAACTTGTAAATTGATCGATTTAAGCTTAGTAATTGATTTGAGAGTTCTAGATTGATTGATTTGAGTTGAGTAATTGATTTGGCAGTCGTAAATTGATTGATTGCGGCTTATTAATTCATTTGAGCTTGTTAATCCATTTGCTACTTTTGAATTGATAGATCTGAGTATAATAATTGATTCGGCGCTTATAAATCGATTGACTCGAGCTTATTAATTGATTTGTGGGCCGTGAATTGATTGATTCGAGCTTATTAATTGATACGACACCTACAAATTAATTTATTTAAGCTTATTGATGGATTCGGGGCTCGTAAATTGATTGATTTGAGCTTATTAATTCATTTGGGACTTTCGAATTGATAGATCTGAGTATAATAATTGATTCGAGCTTACTAACTGATTTGACATCTACAAATTGATCTATTTAAGCTCATTTATTGATTCGGGGCTCGTAAATTCATTGTTTAAAGCTTATTAATTCATTTGAGCTTGTTAATTCATTTGGTACTTTCGAATTGATAGATCTGAGTATAATAATTGATTCGGCGTCTATAAATTGATTGATTCGAGCTTATTAATTGATTTGTGGGCCGTTAATTGGTTGGTTTGAGCTTATTAATTGATACAACACCTACAAATTAATTTATTTAAGCTTATTGATTGATTCGGGGCTCGTAAATTCATTGTTTAAAGCTTATTAATTCATTTGAGCTTGCTAATTCATTTGGTATTTTCGAATTGATAAATTTGAGCACAATAATTGATTCCGCGCTTATAAATTGATTGATTCGACACCTACAAATTAATCTATTTAAGCTTATTAATTAATTCGAGGTTCATAAATTGATTGATTTGAGCTTATTAATTGATACGAAACCTACAAATTGATCTATTTAAGCTTGTTAATTAATTCGGTGATCTTAAATCGATCAATTTGAGCTTATTAATCGATTGGCCACTTACAAATTGATTTGTATCAGCTGATTAATTGATTTCGCTGTCGTAAATTGATCGTTTTGACCTTATTTGATCTAAACTTATTAATTGATTCGCCACTTACAAATAACATTGGTTTGATCTTAATTGGCCTGGCCAATTTGTGGCAAAATTGCCACAAATTAATTTCCTTCCGTTATTCGTTAGCGAATAAAAATTTGCAGTTGGGTTCTTTAACATTTAAGAGACTCGTATAAAATATTGCTAACCACGAAAGAGAACATCATCGGCACAATCAATTAGTATTTCATCGTAGAGTGTTTGCGAGTCTTGTGATCAAGTGGCTGATAAAAATACATTTGTGTGAGGAGGGGGACAGCGTAGAACGTTTGGCAAAACGAGCAAAAGTACGGAGAACGGATACACGGAGGAAACAATTAACAAACGTGGCGTCTCGTTAGTAACGGCCAGACGATTCGTTATTGTGACAACCAATTATTACCAGACTGTCCTCCTATTCGCTTTGTGTCGCACGGAACGAAGTTAAATTTGTTTTTAATTGCTTGGTTATCGCCAGGATGAAGCTCCCGTTAACGTTGCGGGACTTTCAGCTGGCCACTCCTTCGCATTTTTATCCGTATCTACATTAAACCAGCGTTCCATAGCTAACTGTACAGAGGATGACACGGAAAATTTCGAAGATTCGTGTCGCGATATACCGGGGGCGACCTGATAACACGTTCAAGCAGGCGTAAGACGATTGCTCGTGCAAACATAGAATTCTAAAGCAATTTCTTCGCTCGTCCGCTTAGTTAGAAAATTAATTAGAAAATCCAGTTCCACAATTTATCAACTATGCTTGAACGTGGCTAAAGTCCGGACTGGAGTAAATAATCGACGAGAGGTTGTTCTACCAGTGGAAATAAATCGAAAACGTGGCTCAACCTCGATCTTCATCGTTTTTAATCGTTCCTTAAAATCAACGAGTAGGTAGATGATCAGCAGCGTTGACTGGTCTCAATGAAATATCTTCAGCATGAGCATAAATCTTCAAAAGGTATTTTTCAAGATTACGTTACAAGCTCGAACGAAGAAGTCGCGTCATCCGGCAAACTGATCCTTCTAACTTGCCCAAAAAATCGTTTGGTCCAATTCCAACAAAGTTATTCTGTTTTAAAGGATGGACGGAGACTCGTACGTCTGACTGTACGTACAGCCAACTGGCTTAAAGTTTCTCGTCAGTGACGTCGATCAGATTAGGTAGAAGTTACGGTGACAAATAACGTTAGATAGTCGATCGAATCACCAGCGAAGTTCTTTCCAAAGTGGAGAAAGTGGCGCAATCGCGGCCCATTTATTTAGGTAATTCTTGTGCAACGTGTAAGTTACGTTGGGAACAAATGATCAGAGAAAGTCTGGGATTACAAAGAGTGGGTTTAGGTTCTTTCGGGAATATCATTTTGATCGTCACTGTTATTGTCTTCTAAAATAACATTCTGTCGATATTCGTTGTTAATCAGTGACTGTACGAGTCTTCTTCGCTTAGCTTAAAATCTCTTGAACTAAGTAATTGTGGATTTTGTCATTAGGTAGTAATTAGGTAGTTGCCAACCCAATATAAGTTTCTATTTCATGGAATTGTTCTGCTCGACCATTTTAAAGAAATTATTTACAGGTACAAAGTAAGACAAAATAATATAATATGATATAAATATAATAATAGAATAGTTAAGACAAAATAAAAGTTCGCGGGATACGTAAAAACTTACGCCCAGCTATGCAACACACGTGCATCGAACGTGTAAAACTTTCCTGCAAAAGTATGGAAAATGAAAGTATCCAAACGAAGTTTATAAATTAAGTGTTATAAATTAAGAAACATAGACTTTTAGTTAGGAAACAGGTCTCTATTTTTACCTGTTATATATAATATATGACTTCACTGGATTGCTGTAGCAACCGTCAATTATATTCGTAATAAATTAAAATAAATAATTAATTACAAATGTGGTGGATAGTCGCGATACAAACGTAGTCGTCGGATAGTATAATAAATACTCGCAGATAACGCTAACTCGGATAACTCTTAGTAACTTTTGACAATTCTGATAATCATAGATAACTCTGGATAACTATGGATAACTTTGGATAATTCTACATAACTTTTGCGATTCTTTCCTCAGATGCAATTCTTTACTCCTTACTTATTTAGTAATTGCCAGAATCTATGACCCGCTAGGGTTGCTCGCACCGGTAATCATTCGAGCAAAGATTTTGCTTCAGATCTTTGTCGATGTTCGTACATTTTTGCAAGTCTCCATCGATGTTCTGAACGTTTAATAAACAACAAACACCACCGTGGTATGTTCCTTGCAGCGTTCAACGACTGAAATAATTTCAGCTTACGCAAGTTTCGTTTCTCTGCTCGTGCATATCGTAAATAGCAAAATTCACGTAAACATAGAATTATAAAAATCTATTGGGTTGGCAACTATTACCATCTAATGGCAAAACCCGCGATCGCTTAGTTGCCAACCCAATAGTTCGAAGAACCTAGCGAGAGTGTATTTGTGGTTCGCGTCATGTCGAAATCACGTCGCAAGTATAAACAGTAGATTATGCTAGGATTATCTGTGCCGCGGAAGAGAAACGAGCGGCAATTTCCGTCCGACCGAACGTCTCATTCTCCTTCGACGTTTCCACGCCAGACGCAATTATTTCAACGGTTGCGGCTGGTCGAGCCGCGGACAAACTTCGAAAAGAAGGAATTTATTCGTAAGAAGTGGAATTATTTGTCAGCCGGAGATTCCTCAGCGAAGACCACGACGAAGCAGGGCGTAAGTTTTAATCCCCTTCAGACCGGTTTCCGACGATCGAGTTTATATTATCGCCCGTCCCTCTAGCACGTGCAAATCTCGTTACAGACTCTGGCAAATTGGATTAATTCGACTATGCGTTCGCCGCTCTAATTTGCAGCTACAGTTTATCGGGTTATATGCGTGCACCTGTCCGAACAATCTTCCTCCGTGGAAACTTTCAATCGTTCAATATCCTCGTTTCTCTGTTATATATATTCGATGTTATTACGTTATGTTTGGCAACTAAGTGATTGCAGGTTTTGTCATTACCATCTAATGATAAAATCCGCAATCACTTAATTGTCAGTCAATATATCAACACTTTGCCGAAGACGCGGATTCGCGTCTCTCGTCTTGCACCTGTTGGCGACGAGAGAACTGGCGAATTCGTACTTGCCGCGGTATCCTATAAAAATGTTGATTACCGATAAGTGAAACAGTAAAAAAAGTAATGGATGCTGTAAACGAAACGCGATGAAGGTGTTTTTACGTTGCACGCTCGAGTAGTAGGATATGTTTATCGATGTATTAGATATGTCGGAGATGAAAGGACATCGGGGCTTTTCTTTCAGAATGTTTGGGAAGGTCCCCGATACTTTAGTCCAGACTTTCTATTATAGCCCTATTTAACCCCTTAACCTATCCTTAACAACTACGGGCGTAGCCCGTAGTACGATGATCGGACCAAATATAAATATTAGCGGCGACGCCCTCCTAAAGTTTACGTTTTGGGCCCAAAATTCTCGAACGTAAATCGTAGGTTAAGGGGTTAAATAATAAAACAGTTGTTTATGATTTAATCTGAGTATGGGTGTTAGCGGCACTCGACATTAAAAGTTTCTGTCCCGTGGCTCGCTATACAAAGACCCTAATTCTTCCGACAAGATGATTGTCAGATGTCGATACATCCTCACGGAATATTTTCAGCTACCTGCTATAAATCTTAGGATTTATTTAGAGCTAAGGTTCTCCAAAGGGACAAACAAGTCTTTCTCTTAACAGTCCCTAAACCTATCACCACCACCTCCTCCTATGGGAAGATACGAGAAATCTGCTTTTCTCACGTACGATGCTTCCCACTAGCGACTTTCTTTCAAGGGCAGTTAAAAAACCCTTCCAACCACCAACACAAAATTAGCCAATTAACAGTGACGTCCATTTCGCTCCCTTTCAGAACCAAGGCTTTCCTCAACGAATCCGATGATCTCGCATCCTTAGACACAACCCATCATAGTTTTCCTCTGCAGTATATCATCGTGACGAAAAGTCAGTCGTTAGACATCAGTCCGAGTCAATAGTTGGTAATTCGCAGTAATAATTGATCAGAGTTCCTCGACATCTTAGCAATCATCATCCGACCTTATATCGCGCATCAAAACGCATCCACCAGAAGTCTGAGGTGTGGTAGTCTGTTCTTTTTAGTAACGCTAACCTGTATAGTTATTGTGATAGTGCGCTATATTGCTCGTGTGAGGAGCGAGAGACTAGGAGGTACTGCTGTATTTTTCTTTTCATTTCTGAATCCAAAGAAAAATCGGATTACTGTCCCAAACGTTCGTAACCTAAGGCGCTAACCACTGCGCTGTCGTCGTTCGACGCTAGTTAGCGTCGAATGGTGGTATTTTTGCTGTCGAGTGCCGCCACAAGTCGAATTTGTCTTCGCGAGTCCTACGCTAAGTGTACACGTTGAATATTTAGTAATAAATTTCTATTGCTAAATATACTCGATTGTTTCTTTCTCTCACTAGCACGATCCATAACCTCAGGTGCCCGAGATTTATGACAGTGAGCTTGGGCTCGAAGTGATATAACGGGTCGCTGAACGTAGCCACGGTCACGGGAGGCACGCGTACCTAACAGAGGTATGGAGTAATTAAATAACTCTCCTTAAAAACAAAGATTGACCCGAGGGTTACAAAGAGGTACGGAGAGGAGTATATAAGGGCAGTTCCACTTGGACTGAGATTCAGTCAGATAAGTTGTACTTGTACTGGTGGACAGGTACGTTGAGTCACATCCGAATCGTGGATCAGTAAGTTGAGTTCGACTTAGACTGTGGAAGAAATCGCATTCGTCATCCCGTTGACCGTGGATTCGTTATTGAGTCTAAGATCATTGCCATTCACATCCCGAGTATCTAATTGAAGTGGTCACCACTTCTGAGAGAACTCTACATCTGGTCTGTTAGTTTTCTCCAGCACTGAAGCCATCCACAGCGTATAGACAAAAGACTGGGACGAAGACAGACCATAAACTGTAGACAGGCGACGATGACTTTGTCACATAAAATAACAAGTCACAACTCAGATTATAAAAAAAATATAAGAAGGTTGAGCCGAAACACAACTATTTTTCTTTTCTTATATTGCACTTTATTATGCACTTAATAATTACAATTTAGTATATACTGAGTTGGCATAAATTAAACTTTATATAGATCTAAGTCTTCGGCGTAGAAAAGACTGCAAGTGTTAAGAAACGAGCTTTTCAGTAGGAAAAGGAAGCTTCTGCATCGACGTAGTCCAAAGTCGTGAAAAAGTAAATATCGTCTCTCAGTCGCAGAGAAAATTCGATGATAAATATGCAAAAGTAATGTTTCTCAATTTGTCTTGGTTAAAAAAATTCGCTGTTTGTCTTCCAAACACTTTTATACGCTTTGACGACAGATTTGCAAGCGAAGCTCGAGCTTGCACGATTTTTCCTTACACGCTGTTAAGCGTTTTACCCCGTTGCCTATTAATTTTGTTAATTACTTGCCGAGATATTACGCTGTCCCATATCAGATACGGTTGTCCTACTATTTTCATCTTTTGTCCTATTATTTGTACTTTTACTGCGAATTCTTCCGCAACTTTATTGTTCTGAGAATAACAATTAAGAGAATTGAAATTACGTAGAAAATTGTTTTACCTACCAGGTACCATAGCAAGCGCTATAATTTGGATATTACCGAAGGAATGTCACCACAGATTAGGTAACTAGATTCTGAGGATTTAGGTCTCAGGTTGTAAACTTTGATTTACAGCTTTGGCATTCGTAAGCTCGATGTTATTATTGAAATGCAAAAAGAAATGGATGAAGAGAATAAATGATAATAACAAAGAATACTTTATTTATTCGAATCTCTTGCAAAGTCATACGAATCTAAGCGATTATAGTTCGATGGGTAGATAATTGTGGTAGTTCGATTGGCAAACGAACGATCGCGATTGAACATTTTTTCCATAAAACATTTTACGTCATGATAAGTGAAAAAGTAAAAGAGAAAGAAAAAAAAAAAGAAATAAAGGAAAAGGAAGAAGGAAAAATACGATCGCTTAACGAGTGAAAGCACGAAACACGTGGCGCGTACCGGCCGACTCCAGGAAAGAAAACGGTCGGTTAGTGAACCAAAACGAATTTCAGTGGTACTAGCAAGAGAGACGAAACGAATGGCGCGAAAGTGAAAAGAAATATTTATCACGCACGTAGATCTAGATTTAATTGATTTGTAGTCGAATGAATCCGTGTCCTGAATTCTTATCCTGAAGAGGACAGAGTAACAGGATGAGTTTCTCGATCGTATATAAGTTCGCAATATTTTTGAAATTTTCATACACGAGCAGCGAACGTGGTAAATAGCGCAAAATGTGAACGACGATGTGATATAAAGTGTTATTCTTGTTATTATTATAGTTATCTTTGTTATTATTATATGGTAGAGGAGATCGGGGCAAAAGGTAGTAGAAATAAACTAAAATAAATAATTTTAACTCTAATTCTAGAGAATATTTCCTTCTTTTTTCGTATGATAAATTCCACGAAATTAAAGTTTGTTAGAATTTAATCTGAAAATTAAGATAAATAATCTGTGGAAGACACAATGTTTATGTTAAAATAATATTCGGTGATATTTATTAAACAGAACTACAAAACCAAATGTATTTAACGTATAAGCGAGTGATTAACAAATTATGCTGGCAAGGAATTTATGAATTGTCGACAGTCGGCTAGTTACTCTCAGACTGACCGTAGGTAGTGACCCATGATCCTTTGAAGATTTTCAACCCCCCTCTCTATACAGCAATGAGTATGACCTGTGTAAATGTCCTGTTCAAATGCCTGTGTAGGTGTCTGTATAAAGATGTTTGTATCTATGATTCTAATATCGTTGTATTCCAACAAAGTTAGAACATCTTTTAAAACTAATCGGTCTTCGACCATGTTATACTGATGCCTTTGGGTTAGCAACTAAGTGATTGCGGATTTTAGCAATACCACCTAATGGAAAAATCCGCAATCACTTAGTTGCCAATCAATAGGTAGAATGCGAAGAGTATTCGACGCGTCCCAAAAGAAAAGGAAGGTTCCCACTAAAAAAAAAAAAAAAAAAAGATAATGGAACCGCGGAATGCACATGCATTTTTGCATTCGTCGAGAAGATATATTCGTGAATATGTAGTTCATTTTGAACCATTGATAATATTTTTCCCTTATACTTTACGAGAAAAATGGTAGTAACAACGCGAACATCCTGTATATAACGAACAACGTGACTCTTCAACAGCGTAAAGTACTTTTCCATAAAGAAAATGTGCTTTAAAATTATCATACCAACTACTCCTTGCGCGAGTAAGTTTCTGTTAATCTTTAATTCGAATGTACAACTCGAATGTAATACACTTATTGTTATTAGTATCAATTAGCCTATCCCCTGCTGTTACTATTAACGAACCTACCTATATCCTAACTCCTATTACTATTCATTATTTAATTTATTATTGTTGCATCCGATTGCGTGGCTCGTTACGAAACACACGCACACAGATGTTCTTTGTTCCCTCTGTATTTTCATTCTGAGGCGCGCTGCCGATTCGCTCGCTCTCTTCGAATTACATGCTTATGTCCCACTGTATTAGCAGCCATAATTATTCGAACAATACAGCTTTAATACTTGGCTCGTGCCATAAAAGTTAAATAAGGGTTCGTTGCCACTCTTAAAACGTATACACTAACTTTCCTTCAAACAAAGAATATCGTTCTCCGATTGTATCGCTGGTTAGAAATTGTGTGTGTTTACGTGTCTCAAATTTCAATAATTCAAGCGATGTCCAACGACCTTTCAAGTCGTTCGAATAGTCATGAGCAACGATGTATATGCACGGCTGGTCACGAAACTATTCGAACGTATTAGAGGCGCGTGTATATTTCATGTTAGTTTAAAGCGATATAATCAGATAAGAAGCTGAAATTTGTTCTCCTCGAATATTTTTTCTACGTTCCATTCGACGATCATATTCGTGGGATTCTAGTCGATAAAAATACGGAATAGGATACGACAGCGAACAATTATATTCTGAGAATCGAATTTGAAATTTCAGAAATTCTCACTATACGTTTATCATTCGATTCTGTAACGTTGGATTTATAAAAGAAATATTACTATTATTATTATTATCTCTTTATCGTAATTCGGCTTAAAGCCTCGTACAATATCTGTTAGCAGTACGTAGGTATAATTTTATAAATTATAGCAGAACATAACACCATGTATAGCTAGCTAACATACCATGAGACAACATAATGTAACGTGATACGTAGCATGGATAACGCGATACAATATATCGTAACATAGGTACAGCGTATTTCAAATTTTACTTCAGCGTTCTAGTTTCTATAATTGTCAATTCTATCCGTTTCCTGACGTTTCTCCGCTTCTAATTTTACTTAATATTGTTCCTGATATAATACTCCTCCGGACAGAATGCCCTTAGTTTCTAATTCATTTAGTTTTTAATGTCTCTGTGAGCTTCGCTATACGTAGATTTTAATACTCTATTCCTATCTTGTTAAATTAGTTTTTCAGTAATTTGTTCCCTAATATTCCCCACCGGGTTTCTTCCCGTTCTATTCTTTCCAGCGTATCGTTGATTTCGTGATCGCGGTGATGTAATTTGCTTCTCACTTGTGAGAGGCAATTTCTCCTGACGGCTGGCTAATTTGAAAATAAAATACGGTATATGCATAGCGAACAATTTATACTTTGAAAGTTATGCATGAAATGTTCGGCCAGATATTCGCCAATTAATATTTACTATTCTATCCTATAACGACGTTTACCTTATAATCCTACGCGATCGAAGCGATTCGCTTCTCACCTGTGCGACCCAATTTTTCCTCGCGTCTCTGGTTAACCCGAAAATAAAATATAGAACGACTATACGCGTATCTTGAAAATCAAGCGTAAGACATTCGACCAGATAATATAATAATGAATATTTATTATGCTATCCTATAATCGTTTGGAAATAAAACAGAATGCGTAACGAGCAATTATTAACAAGGCGAATGTAATTGAATATAAAACATTCGCGCAGATATTTTCGCACGACCAACTGCATGTTATACGATTTTAGACGAGATTCCACGAGATTCTCACGATTCTGCTTGGCTACAGATAAATATGTATGCGGTTATCATCGGTCGATTATTCGTTACGGAAGGATGTTCATTGAATCGAGTGAATGGCAAAGCAGTTCTTTCACGTTGAAACAACTCGGCGGCCCCTCCGAGTGAACGTCTCTCGAGGTAGTAAATAAAATCGTTCCGCTATCGAGACAACCTTTCTACGTGCACGCTTTTTTAACCACGTAAATCGCACCGTTTCTTTTTCCTGTCGGACTTTTTAACAACTTCTTACCGGACGACCTTAGCCATTCGATTCGATATCGATCGACAGATGCTTGAGTGGACAGTATAAGATTTGAAACCTGTTCTACTTGATCGACCGGTACGATGCCTGGCTGCGATATTATTACGCAATGTGGTAGTGCAAACAATTCGCGATCGTCGTTTTTTCTTCGCTGTCGTTGTAAAACAGATCTCGCGTAAGGGACGGTCGAGAATCGCTTGAACGTACAGTAGAGCTTTCTCGTTCGTCTGATGTATAATGCAAATTCATAGGCTCTGTCTGTCTATTTATAATTTTTTATTCATTTAGCAGAAGTTGAATTCAATCGACAGAAGCGCGTCTAACCGAATTAACGGAGATTTCGTTCCAGTAAATGGAACTCGGATGTACAGCTTCTTTAATTTCATTTGTCGCGATACAAATAGGAAATCGGTGCGCGTGAACGCCGTATTCAATCGAAATGAATCGTCAGCCGATAGAAAGAGACACGTAGAAACGAAGTTTCGCTCACGAAATATTATTCCCTGTTTTACCATAGTTTACAGAGTTTTGCGTGGTACGCGCGTTCTCCTACCTCCGCGCTTTTTAATTCCCTGTAAATGCGTCGAGTTTCGCAGTCCCGTTAATCGTAAATGAAAATATACAAAATTAATGAAAAATATATACAAAATATACAAATACGTAGTAATTCAGAATTGAAATTACATGAAATATATAAAATCATAGAAATGAAAGTATATATAGTCGCGAGTAAAAATATACAGAAAGTGGTAAATATCGATAACAAAATACGTCCGATGTTAATAAGAAATCCAATCTTTGCACAATGATATTGCGTTGTGACAGGAGCAGAAAAGAATAGCATTATCGAACCGGGGCAAATTGACACGATAAACAACAGATACGAACGATAATTAATTATCATCCTGCAACCAGTACTATAATAAATGGCATAGTGATATTCGTAATAACGCGTTCTTATATATTTTACTGTGGGAGCTGCGATACATTGAAATATATTGCGCTATAAATTGGAGTGGGCAAAGCGATTAGGGCAAAGAAGGGGGAAGGAGCAAGGGGAATGTATAGAGGAAAGTTGGACTGAGAAATCAGGGGAGGAAATACGATAACAAAGAAGATATGGGGCAATACGTAAGATGTAGATTTATGTAGATAGATAATAATATAAATTATAAGGACAGACGTGGCTAATTGTATGGGCAGCTGACAGAGTTTAGATTAATTTATGATCGTTGTTCTGCTTTATTTTTTATTTGTTTCGTTCATACGTAAGAGTACATTTTGTGTACCATAAAATTTCATTTTTGCAAAATATTACACCGTATTCTTTATCGTAGTACATGTTATCGCATGTTACAATTTATCAATTATACGTTGTATATTTCTGGATGGTTTACATTCGCTTTAATCTCACTTTTCTTCGTTTCTTATCGTTAAACGTTGTTTAGCTTAAGTTCACGTAGCTAAGTGTTTCTATTTATCTTTACTTTCTACTTATTTCTATTTATCTTTCAATTTTACTTAATTTACTTAATCAGATTTATATTTGCCTACCTTAAATACTTAACGCTTACGTTACTTACGTTATAACATTTGCTTAGATATTATTTTCTTATTGTTATAATTAAGTAAGTACACTATAATTAAGTAAGCTTACACTATAGAACTCATTTACGCGATGCTTAACGCTTCTTGCATTTATCGAAAACGTTATAAAATAATACCCATTTGTAATAGCTGCTATAATCTGTCGCTTAGATCCGCAGCTACTTAGTACCGTACGTGTACTTAAGCAAATGTGTACTTAAGCAAATGAGTGTTCGGTGTAGTCCTGCGTCCCTGAGCTTCTCTCATTCGTTTCTGCACAATGCTCATATTTTCACTGTTTCTTGTACGTAATGAAGTAGTCTTCTTGCATTGTCTTCAGTTTATACTGCCACTGTCTCTTCCACTGTTTCTCTTCTCTTCAAACGCGCTGCTCTCATTTCTTCGTATAAAACTCCTTCCAGTAATATGTGTTCTGTGTTGTCTTCTTTCCACCTGTTGCACAATGCGCGTAATTTCTTCTTCTCTATTTTTTGGTTGTCTTCTTAAAATATCGTACCTGTGCACTTTTGCTCCGGTAAAAAATTATGGAATTTGGTGCAGAGGCAAAAAACGTACATATTTTTGTTTGCCACCCAGGTTTAAATTGAGCCACAAGAATCCGATGATTTTCCGGTTTTCCCTTACAACTCGCTGTAAAATCGATCGATTTTTTAACCAAATGTTAGTCCTAACTAAAAGAAGTAACTTTTATCGGAAGACTCTTTTTAACGGAATAACGCGAGATCGGAAAATAAAGGGATCTCCGTGGGTCAATTTCACCCCGGCAGAGTGAAGTTATATCCTTTGCGTATCCTCAAAGCTGCATAATTTTCTGAATGTTAACGTTGGGCGTCCTCCCTAGTAAGTCGTTAACGTCGCCGAAAATCTGTTAGTCTAAGAAATTATATATATTATATATATAATTATAATTAAATAATAAGAAGAAAAAGTTGAAGAAATTTAAGAGATTTTATAAAACCTCATCTTATTTTAATTGTTCCAAAATATTCAGTTTATTTTTTATTATATATAACAATTACAAATATTTAATAAGCGATGGCCATCGGTGGCGGTGAACGTATAAATTCGCTCGAGTTCGTTGGGCAATTACGAGAATTGCTCGAGACGAGTAGGTTCTCAGGTGGGCGACGTTGTTTGTTCAGAAGCAACGATAAGTAGATTGTCCGGTTCACACTGTGTCGATGTCGACCTACATGTGGTACGTGAACTCCTGCGCAACAACTATCGTGACCTACATGACCGCGAACGTGTTAACGATCACTTGTTGCGAACGGAACTAGTCTTTTCTTCGCGGCGAAAACGCGGAAGAGAAGTCGGAACGTTCGTGCCTGTAATACGGAGCATAGACCGCTCTTCTATCTTTATATTCCTTGCATTTATTAAATTGGCGTTTGTGGTTCGGTCGAAATTTCGCGCCTTCGATCTTGTCCCATCGTTCATTGTCAATTATATCAAAGAAGAAGAAATTTACTATTGTAGAAATCGAAGCATTCGATGTTGGCAAGATTTATGATAAAAATATGACGCTCCATTATCGTGACCAGAATATTCGTGCGATTTTCTTGGGAAAATTTGGAAAAAATATCTTCATCCGAGAAATTTTTTAGTGCGTAAATCATATTAACGAGGTTTATAAACGAAGAAATTGTAAGAGATTTTTGAGTTGCAAAATTATGCTTCGAAGAGTCATCCTTACGAGTCTGGAATAATGAAATAAGATGGTCCCTGAAAGAATGAAAAATAAGAATAATTTGCATATGATTCAACAATTTCGATTAAATATACGATATGTTGGAAAGCAGTTAAACTTTTATTGCAGAAGGCGCTGCTTGATATGCACCGACCTAATATTCCGTTTTAAAAGAACACTCGAAAGTCATCGACGAAGGAAATTTGAAATTGCAAATTAGCAGATAATAAAAGCAAGGATGAGACCTGGTTTTTACATTCGCGAAACTTGAATCTGAAACTTTGTACGATCTCGAAACTCACGAAGGAATGCTTACCTTTTTCTTCTCTTCTTTTTTCTTCAAAATATCTACCTTGCGAGGAATCGAAATTTTAATAAACCTGTCTCCTGAAAATCAAATTATTTCTTTCTCATAAATCGATTAGAGTACCCGTAGAGTATAAGCACGATCGAATTATACGTTGTAATTAGTCGAATAAAGATAAATTCTAGACAAAAAATTACCTTAGCAATCGACGTGGAAATAAATTAAAAAAAAAAAAAAAAAAAAATCGTATCGTTGCAATATCGTAAATTATTGCCATAAATCATAATTTATCTAGACATTGAGAGTTTCCGATGATAAAGATAGTACAAACACGGACAGAACTACGGAAAGGTTATTCAAGGGCGATTGCTCTATCGAGAAACGTGATTAACGAGCAATTAGAGAGCGTAGTGTCAATCGCTAAAATTAACCTTTGCCTCGATTGAAGCGGGCTATATACATACGTAGTTACCTGTTAACGAACGATAGAAAGAAAGACTCGATCTCGTCAGCCTAATCAGTTCATGGCCATTAGCCTGAGAAGTGGAAGCAACGCGGCTGTTCGATAATGCACGCCTCTGCGGTCTTCGACTGACACTCTAGCCACTCTAGAACAGTCTACAACCTCTTTTTTCCTTCTTTTCATACTTTATATTTCACAGATCTTTAATATTTTGTTATTAATTTAAAACGACGATATATATTTTAATAAATATATATAATTACATATATATAATAAATAATTATCCAATATTACATATCGTTTATATTATAAATACATAGAAAATGATGAAGACATTTATACAAAAAATGAGAATACATTTATATTCAAAAAAGATATATATATATAATTATTCTTAAAATTAATGTTAAAATATGAAAGTTAATATGAATTACAAATTATATAGGTAGATTATGAATATATAAATTATAGCGTAGAAATATATCCTACACGTTCCTGCGTCCCTCTACGTGAACAATGATAAAGTAGCACGAGGAAAATAAAACTTTGCTGTGAAATTTGAGAATTTGGACGCGAAGGACGATCTTTTAGGTCACGTATATATGTATGTATGTAAGTATGTGTTTATGTATGCATGTATGTATCTGGAAGTTATTACGTGGCAACCTTCGATGCTCGAGCTTAAATTCGAGCCATTCGCGTAAAGTCCAGTGGAAGGTCAACCTTCCAAGCGAAATATGGAAAGTGAATCAAGTACGGTTGGAGGAAACGAGTTGGCGAGATGCGCTTACGTAACACAAATTATTGCCAGCCAGCTCGACGTTGTATGCATCGCTCAGGGATCCGATCTTCCTCGAGTTTAACCTCGCTTCGAACAGATTCTTATACAAGGTGTTTTTCATTTTTCCTATCAAACTACACTTCAATGAAGAAGAAATTTTATGGAATCGAAATATCGGAAATTCGTCAACGTACAGTTAATAAAGTACGAACCAGGTGGAGAAGATTGAAAAAAACGTAGAAGGATTAAGCTATTTATTAAGCGTTTTACAAGTGACATTAAAATTATCTTTCACGATAAATTATCTCGATGAACGTCACATAAATATAGATAAAACAAATATAGTTGACCTTTCGTATTCTATAGCGTCGTCTTTTTAATAAGTTTCTTCGAGTAATTATTAATATCCTCACGACCATCCAATTTTTCATCATCTAGAAGATAGCTTTTTCAGCGAGATATTAGTATTTGTACGGCTATGCGATTTTCCGTTGTTGAAAAGATTGGATTAAAATAAGAACAAACAACCCGCGATGACCATGCACGTACCGATATCCAATGGATGGGACGAATGAAATTGCACATTCTAATTAACGGCCAATGTCGTCTTGTCGGGAAACGAGAGCTTGTTAATTAATCAATTTGGAAATAGTAACAATAACGACCGAGCAACAAATATGGCAACTGGCAAACTTTATAAAAGGAAGCGCGAAGCGGAATAGAGAGCTTTCAACAAATAGAGAAAACAAAGAAGAACGAGCAGAAACGAGATACCAAACACTGACACGTAGAAGATATACAGTGCGTCAGTTATTCACCGACTACTGTCAGAAAATGGGCAGAGAAGTTTTTCAAAAAAATCCTGCCCCGATACGAAGTTTAATCGTGCAGAGTATTTTATTTTTTTTACAGTCATTGCGAGCTGATCATCCGTTTTCCACGATTTTCTCGTCGTATGCGCGTCGCAACGAAATAGTTGAGGAAAGTTTGAGGAAAATCCACGAGGGAGTCATACGTCGACAGGCTCATCCATATTCCTATTAATAAACTTTCGCGCTTTCGAATATCAGATACAGAAAATTGACTGTTTCCTATCTATAATCTATGCGATGTGTATACCAGATAAAAATATGTTAGGTTGCCTCAAAAGTTTCTTTTGTTTCATAAGGAAATAATAAACATTTTAATAGACAGGACATTTTTTGTTTTGTATTATTTTATCGAATCGCGTATGATTCATTATTCGTTCCAATAGAAGAAAATTTATTTTGATTTGTATGGAGGATTTTGTTCTTTTGAAACAATAACGTTAAAGTGACATTACATAACGTTTTATTAAATACAAAATTTATTTAGCACAGAATAACTATTTTGTATATAACATAATAACTTGAAATATTAACGAACAGCGCTCTATTCTCTTGTACTTCTCAAACAGAAACGAATTTGTTTTATTGCACATTCATTCGACACATACGCGATGCGCTCGTCTCATGGCGTTTTCCTTTTGTCTTCCTCTCTTTCATTTCTCCTACAATACAGATTGTCACACATCTATTTTCTAACAAATAGAATCACAAAAGATGAAATGTAACAAATATAATAAATAGAACAAAATGGATCATACATAATCCAATAAAATAATATAAATCTATTATTTTCTTATAAAAGAAACTTTCGGAACAATCTAATAGATAACACACGTATCGCCTAATCGGATAACGCATAATTGAACGATGGATTAAGATTTAGCAGATTAGCTTATAAACTAAAATAGAAACAAACTGTACGAAGCGGCCACATACACAAAGTCATTGCAACAGGCACAAGTGCCATAATACAAATAAACGATACAAATACGATATAAATACGATACAATTGTGGCGGATCAAGCAGCCTCAGTCGCCAAACGGTCGAGGAGCGAGACGACGGCACGCACAAACCTCCCGCGGCAACACCAGGCTGGCGATCACCACCAGAGGGCCAACAGCGATCGGACGATGTTCTCGCTAGTGGTCGAGTTGGGTCCGCGTTAGAATATATACCGTAATTAGCGAGATGCCTTTTGCGTCTAAGACAGAGACCTACCGGTCTTAGCCTCACTGACGAGTCCGCCGGTAGTCTCGGGACGAAACGCGACGAGCGAACCTTCTTCTTTAGGAACTCTACGAGGATCGGCCGACAACAACAGAAGCGGGAAAAACCAAACCGATCCCCTTCACAATAATAATTAATCAATTTCTCTTTCTCTTCTCAACTAGCAACAATATTTATCCTAAAGGTAGCGTCTAAATATCTAGCAGAAGTTTCGTGATGAGTAATCCTCTTTGAATGCTACCAAATGCGATGAAAAATGCTACGAATGTTTCGAACGATCTAATTAAATACGTACAACGCTTTTTCCTTAATTCTACTTGTAGATTATACTGCCACAGTTGGGGCACAGAAAAGTTGGAATCACGTTGCATAACACGATCCCGCTGGATCGAGTATTTTTCCTGTGAAATATGTATAGGAGAAACGTACAACTACCAACTAGAGACGCGCTCTGATCAGCTGATTGTTTGCGTTCACTCTATAAACGAAGTAGAACGGACCGCTGCGCTCGTTTCCCGTAATTGACGTTCGAAAATCAAATTTAATCGCGCTCGAATTAATAAACGCCCACAGAGCCGTGTACCGTGAACGAGAGTACGTAGAATGCGATTAACGGCCGGCTTTTTTGGTCTAGAAACGAAGTGGCACGGACCGTTTGCGGAAGCGTTCTCTCGTTTCTCCATCGTTGCGCCTCTCATTATCATCCACCTTCTCCATATCGATAACGTTCCTAGTTACAACACGTTTCGTGTTTCTCGTGTTCGACTATATCTGTGATGATTCATTCGTATCTATATACACGGTGATCCCCCTGGCTGTGTGTAGTTAACTCAAACACAGTACTGGTAATCGCGTCGAGGATCGTATACTCTCGTTTTCATCTTACATATATGTACGTACTGTTGTTGATAAGTAGACTGCGGGTTTTTTTGCATTTTTGTGAAGTTTAAATAAAAAAAAAGAAAAAATACGTATTTGTGGCGTAGAAAAATATACAAATTATTCAAAGTGACGATGAAAGTTACGACGAGTTTAGATAACGAAACAAGTTTATATTCGAGTTTCATTTCTTTCATCGTATTCATACAAATTGCAATTTGCATAAACATCCGCAGTTTATTCGTGTTGTTGTGTCTAATAAGTATGATCAAAGCTAAAAAATAGCTGCAAGGAAACTGTGAAGTAATAAATCGTTATTTTTGTCAAATATCGTGAAAGTGTACCGGCAATGTTAAATTTGTTAAATTTGTTAAATTTGTTTACGATCGAATTATTTTTCTCCTAAGTCGTGCAGTTATTTCTCGTTCATGAATATAAATTTATGTTAATATTAAAACTACTTTTAAATCGGATTATCTTTCTTTAAATCATTGAGCTATAAAATTTCAGCTATGGGCCAGATTTAAGTCGAATTATCTCTTCTTGAACCGTGAGCTATTAAATTAAGCTTATTTTATAACTTTCGAGTCAATGTTAAAGCTATTTTTATATCGAATTATCTTTTCTCAAACCATCGAGCTATTCAATTCTGTCTATAAACCGATTAGAAATTTAAATTAATATTAACCTTCTAATCGATATCCAAGCTACTTTTATATCGAATTATCATCGAGCTATTGAATTTAATTGTATTGTCTTTGAGTTAATTGGCAAGAGGACGTGTCATGTACGTACATAGTTAAATACACAACCAACGACGATTGCCAGTTTCTCGCAGTGTCTCGGTTCAGGAACTTGTACACGCGGTATCATTCATTCAATCGTGCCACTTGACAAGGTCGTGCTGTTTGACACGATCCGGAATCTCGGTCCTTCTTAAACATCTGTCACAATGAATTACAGTGGAATTACTCTGACTAGCCAGATATCGTTGTACTACATACGTCTCAATCGCTACATTGTTACGCAGTAACAAGATTACACAATAGCGACAATAAGGAGTAGTACGTGACACGGCATTTAATCGTCATCCTCGTCATCTCTAGTGTAAGAAAGCCCCAAGAGGCTTTGTGCATTTGAAAAGGAACGTTTGATCGTTCAATTTAGGAGGAGAGAGCGGCAGGCACTCGAGGCTGACATAAATTAGTCCTTTTTCAATATCGCAATTCGAAAGAAAAAGAAGTTGATCGGCTTCGAATAGAAAGTTGGGGATGAAAGTTTGGAAAGATAACGATTTATCGCTTTATACGTTTGCAACTAAGTGATTGCGGATCTTGCCACTAGGTGGTATTGACAACATCCGCAATCACTTAGTTGCCAACCCAATAATCTCGTCCAAATTTTCAACGTTTTATCGACGATATACAAGGTGTGTAGAAGTTTAGCGTTCAAACTTTGCCACTGTATTCTACAAGTAGAAACAAAACTAAAAAAGAAATACGAAACTCAAAGCTTCGTTTATCGATACAAAGGTGGTGTCGATGCGCTATGGAATTTATCGTTAGATCGATATTATTGTTAACGTTTGAGTAACGACCAAGTTGGAAACTAAGTGATTACGGATCTTGCCACTAGGTGGTATTGACAGC
>JACXIT010002170.1:0-24722 GCA_014737525.1 Bombus difficillimus | reverse complement strand
GGTTTGGGTTTTCGGACTTCTCCTCGACCGGTATAAAAACAGCGGACACGCACGCCAACCTTTTAGTTAGCTGGTCAGTTAGTTAGTTAGTTTGTGAGAGAGTAAGAGAGTATCATCTTGTATCTATTCGTACTAATTAAACATTTTTGCTACTTATACAATTTACCCACGTGTTCTTTAATCCACACCACCTCAACAGTTGATGACAATTTTGCTTAGGAAAGTGAGGGCAGTAGACATTGCTTGTTATTGGATAATAAGAAGGTTGGTGGACTAGGAAGAGTCTTAGCCGCCACTCGATAGGAAGTTGCTAGTTAGAAACATCGTACGTGTAAAAAACTAACTTTCCCGTGTCTTCTCGTGGTAAACAATAAACTTTAGAAAACGCTTTAGTAAAAAGATCTTTGTTCGGTCTGAAGGACCTTAGCTAAAAAATTCCTGAGATTTATGGTCGTAAGACTATTGAGGGTACGCAATAAGGATGTGTAAACATCTGGATACCATCTTGCCCGCGGTGAATGGCCTGGTTTAGATAGAGAGTCAGCCGACGTAACAGTATAAGTAAAGAAGAAACTTGTTTATGTAATTCGTTTTTTAGAGGTTATAGGGTTTGAGAATAAAGAATTTTTCCTGGCCGTTTTGTTACGACCTCTGTTAAAACCACGTCATAGGAATAAGATAATAATACAGATTGTAATCATTATATATCGGCACATACTATCAATTTGATTGTGCAATTAAATAACATAATATCAAAAGTAACCAAATGTTGGGATACTTTTGAGCAATAGTGTATATGTGTAAAACAATAACAATAAATCAAAAACAATGTTATGTTACTTATTTTAATAAATAATCCAACCATTTAACTGTAAGATATTTCGAAAGTTCATGTAACAAGTATGCAGTATGGCGCCCGGAAGGTAACAACTACGTTCCTCTATGAAATTAGTGCAAATGTTTCAAAACTTATATACGATTAACATTTCACGCAACGTTTTTATAAAATACGTTAATCCGTAGAAATGACCCGTCGCGGTAAATTTATACATAGAAAAGAATTAGAAAATACAAAAGAAAGATATTTTCTCTGAGTATACGAAGTTAAAATGGCGTTGGACGCAAATTAATTGGTTGGAAAGAGGCGCCTTGAAGCGTACTAAAAAAGGTAGCTTACCCCGTTGAAATACCATGAAACGAAATCCTGTTGGGCAATGGGCATTCTGCTGCAGCCTGGAATTCCTTTTCTGCCGTATTCTTCTTCTGTTTTGCGTGGTTTTTGTTGCAACACTCGCGATATTTTCATTCAAACGAACACACAACGCATAAACGGAGAAAAACAAACGTTGAAAGTCACATCGCGTCACGCGAATCACTGACGCTACACTTATACGTCGGAAACAGGAACGAAACCAACGCGGGTGCAACACGGGGTCCGTGAAATGTAAGCTATCGTATATATATATATATATATATATATATATATATATATGTATGTGCGTATATATATTCATATATATATAAAATTCATAAAATAAATGCTTAGTAAAATGTCTGTATTTTGATAAATAATTCCAATTAAAATAAAAAAATTTTTAATTGTATTGCTTTGACCATACATATACATATACTTAATGTGACTTACTTTATATGAGAAGAATTCTGTTTGTCAATTCGATATCGAGAGCTGATAATGTTAATACACGATGAAACGATAACCGAAGAATCCGAATATTCAGAACTTTTCACGATATATGATAAATAACATTATGAAATAAGTTAAATAATTGCCCCGCATTGCTTCCGACGTACGTTTGCGATTCTCGGCGAGACTAAATATGGCAGCAGGAAATCAACCAATCACAGCTCCGGAAAAAAGTAAAGCGCGGGAAGAAATCGCGGCATCTAGCTTCCTGCGAATCTATTCTCGATCTCGATGTAAGCAGTAATCTTTCGATAATCGTTTTGCAAAATGGCGTGCCTTAAACGAAGTGTATAGTAAAATTCGCGTTTGAGAGACGTATAAGTAAACAATATCGAGGTATTTCCCGCGAGAAATTCACGTTCGGTTGCAACGTAACATGTCACGTATGTATTTTCGTCGAAAACTGATTTCGAGGGACATGCATATATACGTATCGAGTTACTTGGCGAAAGTTCGACGACAGGCTGTGACTTTAAAACAGTGAATGTGTAAGCCTGTGTTTGTTGTCCGAGAATTTGAAGAATATTTTGTTAATGTTATCTTTTATTTACGTCGGCTGTAATAGAGTGGTGTTTATGCTTTGTGGTGACTCGATGTCTCAAACAACGAACTCGAGATTTCCATGGATCTTCGGAAAGAAGTCGTAACTATTGGCCTTAGGTGAGTTGTGATTTCATAACTTTTTAATTCACAATCGATAGCATAAGGTTATTGTAAGACCGATGAAAATATGGATAGCAACCAATTGCAATTGAATATCTAGCTTGTCTTGCACTATTGAAATTTTGCAAGTCACTAAAGTTACCAGTATTAATATGCTCCCTTGCACAAGTTTGACGATAAAACAAAGGAAATTTTCTAATTGAAAGTTATTTGATTATCCTATTTAACGAAAAATTATAAAATCATAAAATAGAATTCTATATAATCTGTAAATCGTAACTTGTCAATCTACTAGTACATATATATACTACATATATTATAAATTGGTAAACTTTTGTGTGAGGGGTGCTAAATATAACACTCATGCGACATTTTGAACTATATTCAATTATAATGATGAAAGGCGTTATTGAAATATAGAATTCTTATTATTGTCCCTCGTAACTTCGATTTTGCGTACATAAGGTGTAAAGTATATTAACAAGTAACAGTCACAAAATTGTTTCAAGTGAGGATAATCATCCTGATTTCAACTTATCAATTGTGATCTGACAAACAAAAATTCAAAATACAGTTAAACTGTGTTCTACATACAATAATCTCTTTCGGATGAGATTTAAATATATGTACATATTGTGATATTGTGACTATAATAACATGAATAATACGAAGTTTCGTATTACATATACTATATTTTTTAATATATTCTGTATATCTCATTTTATGAAAACAGACAAGCAAACTATATTCCCATTATAAGCTTCGCTCTAATTTCGCATGATTTCACCTGAATTTATCGTGAAGTTGCAGAACGCCACGTTGTTTCGGGTTTTGTTTAAATTTCCGCCAAACGAAATTCGTTTTGGGAACGTAACACCATTCGTTCGCAGAGTCCCGGTCAAAAGGTGTCTCGTTATCATTTCATGACTACGGCAATAATATCGGAATTTCGCTCTGCAGCGTGGAATTTATACGGCAAAATTGCAGGTCCGATTTGCGGTTTAATTCCAGAGAAAGTGAGAGTCTAACGAGGCCTTTGATTATCGTCGCGGAAGGGTTGCGTCGATTCGGGATCGTCGTTAGATCGCGTCTTAATTAAAGCGTTACGTTACAAGATTTGAAAGAACGGACACCACGTTAACTGGCTCACGCCCCTTGAATCCTGGTCAGATTTTCCAAAATGCAAAAGACGAATCTCCTCCTCATTGTGATATCGCGGCGCTATTGACCTCTTAACGGGTTATAATCTTTCACGAAAGTATTTCAATATTATGGAAAATTCTAACGTAAATAGAAACGAAAAATAATATGTCGCGTTACTAACATAAATATTCTTGGATACAATATATTTTCTACCTACAATAGTTCTCAAAATTAGGTCATTATTGTCTCTAGTGACACGAAGCAATATGCTTCGTTTCCTGACCCGTCGATTTCCTCGTTGGAACGGAAAAATTTGCCAGAATTGGTCATTAATGTTAGGAACGAAACGTTGAAACGGCGAAACAAAAAGAAGAGAGCGCTCAGAGGGGGGGGGGGGGGGGGGGGGGGGGGGGGGGGGGGGGAGGATGGAAGTTTCGCGAAAGATGGTGGTTCTCGAGTGGCTACTAACGGCACGTCTGGTTAACAACTTTCATTTGCAATACTTTTCGCGAGTAATTATGACGTACTGGGTCGAGAATAAGTAGTAGGTCGTCCCTGAAATTTGAACCGTTGAGAACAAGGTAATAACAGAGCAACTGGTTCGTTGCTGTGTGTACACGTTTCTGAATAGTTTTCTACTTTAAATGAAATTAACTGCTACCCGACGGAGTTTCGACGTAGCGATAAACACGCCTGTAGCGGTACATGAGTCATAGGACGAGGCGAATCGAGAGCGATCCATGTTGTTGTTATGCCTCGGAACACGGACACCGCCTTGACACACGAAATATAACAGTAGATAATCTCCTGACAAAACAATGTCGCCGTTGAGGGCAACCGTCGATCTAAAACGAATTCAAATTTTCCGCCCCCCCCCCCCCCCCGACCAGTATAAATAAACGGACGCGATCGCGAGCGAGTTAGTTATTATACGAGTTATTACCTGAGCTTTTACACGAGCTACTTACCCGAGTTATTATCTGCGATTAACGGAGTATACGAGTTATCGAGTTATCCGCGAGCGTTCATACTCTATCTTTGCGAATACGTTGTACGAGCATCTCACGACGGTATAAAATATTTACTTATATTTATTTAATTTATTCCAAATATATTTGACGGGTTGCAGCAGCAATCTCTCTCGTTATTTTATGATATTGATCCTCACACAATCCACCACACGCCATTGAAAAAAGCGACGAATGCGAATGGAAAATACGTAAAGATTTTTTTGACGAAATAAAGAATTATTTTGTCAGATTTAAAGAAGAGTTTGGGTAAATTCAATGTATGCTATTTCTACTTGACTTATGTTTATGACAGTAAAAGTTATCTTTACAAGCAGCGAAGTGATTCAGTTTTATTCGTAGTTCGGTTGCTTCCAATTATTTCATTTCCACATTGATATTACAATATTGATGTTAAAATATTATTATAGAAGAACATGTTAGCAATTTAATTTTCTGTTTGCCCTTTTCTCTCTTTTCCTTATTTTGTTTTTGGATTTGTGGTGGATGATTTAAATAATGACGAGACGAGTTGATACGTGATATTGTCAAATATATTTAAAATTATTCGAAGTACAGAATTAACCGCACGGGAGTCAAGGATTTTTTAACGAATCCTAGCGGTTGCCATTTATCGTTCACGCGCTGTTGCCGATACCGGATGCGCTAACATCGTGGCGTCGAGAGTGCGCGTTCGACACGCGAAAGGCGTTTTCGGTTCGCTCCGATCAGTCGATTGGCCGCGAACAGCTCGTACGTATCTTTGTTCGCGGGTCCGCGTAGTTTATTGCGCGGGTATACGCTTATATCGGTACCGGTGTCCACGAGGAAAGAGATCCTTGATGTCCTGTCCGTCACGAAAATGCGGTGGGATACCAAAGCCGTCACCGCATGCCGCATTTACGGACGGCAGGTCCAGTTGCAAGGGGCCCGGTACTTCCTTGCGCGGCCTCGTAATAATAACAGAGACCAGAGTTCTGCGGTCTGTCTTTCAAACTCGATCTGCGATATCCCGAATTTGATCGCCGACGGCGACGAACGTCGAAGCACAGCGCGTTGATTTGTGCCTCTATTCACAGCCATCATCGGATGCCTCGAGAATCAATACCTGAAGCGAATCGAGTACGCAGTGATGAATGCCCCGGTCACTGAACAATACGACAAACTTAAGGACGAGCTTATTGGGATCATGGCCGAATCAAACAGTGCGAGAGTAACAAGATTGGTGGAAAGCGAAGTGATGGGCGACAGGAAGCCATTCCAATTTTACCATGACTTAAAAAAACTCGCCATTCTTTTCGCGTCGGACAAATTAATCCTCACGCTTTGGAGGAATCGTCTACCAAATTGCATCAGGGAAATCCTGGCTACTGTCGACGACACCAACGTAGAAAAGCTAAACGCGGGCAGCTGATAAGATAGAAAATGCCTTTTTTACGAGTATAAAGCGGATTTTATTCATTTATATTCTAATTACATCAAAAACTGGACTGGAGAAAAACAACATTTTCAAAATATTTCAACTTCGCATTCTCAATTTTACATGAATAATTGGCAATAGAAAATAGTGCGATTTCGGGCCGTTTTTATTAATTTACGGCTTAACGAACTAACCAATTTTAACAATTTTTATTTCAAACTTTTGGCAATCCGATTATTAGAGTCGTTATTATATCCAAAAAAAAAACCTGTTTTTGATAACTTTGGAGATTTTTTGCAAAATCTGCGCAAGAATTTTCGAGTAGTAAAAATATAAGATTTATTCTCGAGAATAATTTGCATAAGTTCGCGCAAGAAAATTTAATACTGAATTTGTCTTGTTTTTTTAAGTTAATTTGCCTGGACTACATCGTGTCATTCTGCCTTGGGCTATGAACCCGCAGAAGAATGACTCACTTGTTTTGTTTCTCTACCACTTTGTTATATCGCCTTTCTGTATGTCCACCGGTTTTTGTGACAAGAAAAAACGAACATATAACCGACCAGTTCGTTCGGTATCTTTGGACTACATTTTGATATGTACGTGTCACGTAAAATAATAAAAAAAAAAAAAGGAAGAAGAAGAGAAAATCGAAGACGAAAAATAAAAGATGAAAAGAAAAAAATAAAGAAATGAAAAGACAGAATTTATTTCTTCACACTTGGTTTACACTTGAGTTCCGGACTCTAGGAGAGACCTTTTTAGACTGAACTCTTACAATTTTACTTTTTAACTCATCTGTTTCTTTTCTTTGTTATCCCTCAATATCCCCACTACCCACGCGTTTGTTAGGCGTTCTCGAATATTCGTTGACCGTTGGGATATTGAGGGTTCATTAGACACTTCGCTTCGCTGAAATACATTGTCGCCGAGTGCCGTCACATATTTATTTCTATTAGCCCATCGGTTCCGAAGCGCGGCCCGGCCTCTGATGTAGATCGAGGTGTAGTTGATGTTACATACGCAACGATACATGGACACGCAACGGATCCAAACGCTCATTTGCAGATTCTTTACTGCCGTCACATCAAAGAAATGATGCGCACGCATGCAACGGTGATTCACAACAATGATACACAATATGATGATACGGGGTGATACACAACAAATGGATACGCATCTCTGGAAGAAGACATTTTTATAATTTCACAAGTATCATTTTACAATGAAAATAGACTTATGACCGCAAACGAATCCAGGGAACAGTGTTTTCTGCGGCGGAAACACCAGTTGAAGCTCTGTATTGAGAAACCTAACTGTAGAGCAATTTGCCCATGCAGAAGAAATTATCCAAGCAGCACTTGTTCTGTTATATTAAATGCAATATGCGAAGAAGGAATTGAGCTTTTTATGTCTCGGAATAGAGAGAACAAACGCGTGAATGAATGTATTGCAGAATTTCTTTATTCAGAAATATTGGAAATTAGAACTTCCAGTGGTTTCTATCCTGTACGATAATGTATTGATAGATGAATTTATTACAATGGATTAAACAAAAAACGATGATTATTTGACGTTAACTAATAAGTTAACAGTAATGCTATAATGGAGACCAAAGAGCCCGTTCAACAGAAACAACTACATTTCCTTTTCCGAAGTCGGTATAAAAACAGGGAAATAGAAGTAGTGAAGAGATATACATATTTAAAATAAATGGAGGTATGAAGGAACAAAAGATAGGATCACAAAGGCAGCTATGACAATGAGAAATATGTGGTGCATTGAGAAAAGAATTGGTTTGAAAGGAAGGATTTGACTAGTTTGCGTGATTGAAAATGAATTGAAACGAAGAATTGGTTTCAAGAGAAGGATTTGACTAGTTAACGTAATTAAAAACGAAACGAAATGACCGTCAACGGGTCGTGTACCATTGCGTGCTTCCTATTCCATTGCTGAATTTTAGATTTTTGAACACGTAGTGGTCTAAACTATCGAGATTATCTCGCGAAGAGCCGAAATTTGCCGAAGTTGGCCGATGTGCAGCCGACGGCTCGAGCTCGTTAGATAAACAGATGCGTCGCGTCTTAAATAATGTTTACGTCTAAATATGTAAATCGACGCTGAGTTACATTGTATTCAAGGAGCTAAGGAGAGAAAAAATAAGAGTAAATTCGGGGCAAAGGACAGAGAAATACGAGGAGAAAATCAGGAAAATGCAACGAGGTTAGATTAGTAAAAAAATATCTGAGAGAAAAGGATTTAAAAGAGGAAGAACGGAGTTTCGGTAAAGAAAGATTAGAGTATATACAAAGAATACCATAGTAAAACAATGATGGAAAATATATGCAACAAAAAGGTGCAGGTCAGTATCATATTGAAAACAAGGCATTATAATAATCAAAGATAAAGGCAATTTAATAAAATATAAGGTTCAAGATATAATAGTAGGTATGAAGATATATAGTCACTATATATTATATTATATTATAGGTTATTAGAGTATTTGATAGCAAGGACAAACAAAAGTAGCCAGAAACTAATTATTAGAGCAAGATGAGGCAATCCAGAAAGCAATAATATACAAGTTAGAGGAGCTCATTAATTATTAATACAGCTGATTGACTAACCTGTACGAATTTAAATTATTATATTCGTTCTCAATATATCTTGTTTGTTTGTTTCATATGTACGTTTTCCTCCCTTTAGGCGAAGTTTTTGTAACCAGTGTCAAGAGCTCTTTTGATAAAACGCTTTGATTCTAGTAGACTATTCTCAATTTTTCAACAATTCTATTTTCATTATAACGGCTTCTTTTACAGTTATGTTGTAATATGTGTTCTAAAAACGTGAGGATTTTCGTGGATAATTTATGGCATACGTATTTGAAGACAAAAGACTATTTTTGAATGAGGGCAGCAGAACATCAATAATTTGTATGACCTCCACCTAACACAACATATCGACGTATTCATGAAATTATAGCATTTTGAACGTTTCTTCATTTTAAGGTACTGGACTTTAAAATAACGCTTCAGATTCTTCTTCCAATATTCATAAAACGTATTCTCAACATAAAATAAAAGAAAATTTGCAAATGATATAAAAGAATTGTTACATCAGTGAAAGAAATTGAATAATAATATTATTAACAACAAATTAGCAGATAACTGAGGAAAAGAAATGAAGCAGTACTTCCCAGACTGATAGTTGCTACCTTCAGCATTAATGTATGTATATATATTTACCTATATATATGTATCTACCAAAGATTAATTTGCCACTTAATTATAATAAGGCAATATATCTTTTAATTTATGTCGTTGTCATATTTTTAGCTGCTGCTACTTTCATCCAGTTGAAATAATTAGAAAACAAAATCTGTTTCTGTACTCGCTATCCGGAACCAAAAATAATATATTTATACGTCACATAAAAATAGAAAGAAATTTCTAAGTTACAGTGCCATTTAATATCTATTTATTTGCTCGATTTTGTTCAAACATTGTAATCGTTAAACAATTTGAGGTCAATTGGTTGTGATAGGTGCTGAAGAAATACCCAGATATATTTAACAAGTATTTGTTAACAATGCTCGCTATGGACACTTTACGTAGAGCTCGCGATTACACTTGGCGGTTCGCACTTCGTGGTACAACTCAACTTCTAGACGATGAGTTAAGATAGCGATTGAGCAGATTGAGTCGAGGAACTGTCCTTCTGTCACGATGATGCTACTGCGGAAGAAAACTATGATGTCTAAGAGCACGAGATCATTAGATTCGTCAAGGGAAAGCCTTCGTTAGGAAAGCGAGGGAAATGGACGTCGCTAATCAATTGGCTAATCTATTAAATTAGTGGTTGAAGAATGCTAACCGCCCTCGAGAGAAAGTTGTTAGCGGGAAGCATCGTACGTGAGAGAAACTAAATTTCCCGTATCTTTCCATAGTAGGTAATAAATTTAGGGAAATGTTAAGATAAAGACTATTTGTTCGTTTCAAGAACCTTAGCTAGAGAAATTCTAAAATTATAGAAATTCTAAAATAGATGTTCTGACATCTGGCAATTATCTTATCCGAAGGATAAAGTCTTTGTGCAGCAAGCCACGGGATAGAAACCGTCAGAAGGTTTGTTGTCGAGTACCGCTACAAATTACAAAACTCAATTAAACATGCCTCCAAATCTACTCTTCTGTGGAACTTTCTTCAGATCAATATCCCTAGAAACAAACGAAGATATAGAAGTAGCAATGGAATATTTACCAGCATAATAAACGCGATCCGTTCTTCCACCTCTATTAAGTCTTGCCAATAAACATGATTACCCCATTACATATTAATAACGTAGATTTAGAAGAGTTTGGCAAAGTCATAGAACGCTTGAAGACAAGCGTAAGCTTACAAAAATGACTGTTCTCAAAATACCTTGCTAATCTGCCTCCTACAGCTGACTCCAACTACTCCACTATGAAAGGCATCCAGGAAACTCACTCGTCCTCCGCAAATAATCTTTCCAATTCGTTGTCCGCAAGGTGGATGGCGCGTAACCCTATAGAAAAAGCCTTGAATATTATCCTAAGTCTTGGAAAATATCCCTAAACCTGGAAAACCAATACATGAAACTAGCTCTTATCGCCCAATTAGAAGAATTGTTGAATATTGTATACTGTGAAAAGGATTATCAGAAATTATGAAAGATAAAATAGCCCTGTATTGAATATGATAGCAGCCCAAAATTAATGTAATATACGTATAGGAGGACAGTATATGTAAGGAAACAATATATTAATAATAAAAATAATAACATACCTCCGTATCTCATAATTTAATATGAAATTAACTATACATTTAATCTACGCACGGAATGAAATATTTTAATAATCCCGAGTCCATCAATTTGCCTTTGACCAATATCAAGGATATAAAGAAAAATGAGAAAAATTTCCTATTATAAAAAGCATACTATTCCAAATATTGTAATTATATTTAATAGCGGTAACATACATACTTGAACGCTATAACTTGGGGGACTTTCCTGTCGGAAACTGCCCCCTTCCACATTTCCCTAGATAAGAACATACAGGTAGGAGGATGGCGATCAGTACAAAACATGCTGATTGTTAACTTAAACTGGTAAAAAGTTAGCCATAATGTGTCAAATGAGAACTCGGTGAGCAAAGAGAAACAAGTCGATGGGGAATGTTTCTAAGGATTGCTACACGGCTGGACAACATCGGTCGACTAAAGTTGGACAACTCGACCGTGAAATTTTGCTTTCACACTGAGCACTTGTCCGGGCTTTTCGGGATCGGGTTGACTTGGTAATGGGACGAGCCTTTTGACGCCTCGACCCAAGATGCTCGTTGCCGTTTGAACCGTAGCTGTCTGGATGATGCCGTCGGCGCCTGGATGGACCTTGATGACTCGGCCCAAAGGCATTGGGCTACGAAGGTCCATAAGATAATTTGTCTATTCTCATATTTCGTCCGTGATAATATAGTAGTATTGTAGGTTACAGATTCAAGATCATACTGCGCTACAAATCCTAACAAATAGATCAAGGTGGTATGGTAACAACCGATTTGTAAAACACAACTTCCCATATTGACCTCTTAGGCATTATGCGCCATCTTATATTACAACGCGCTACTATAACAGCTCACTCGGCTGACTTATACGCTCACCGTTTGAACTAAATGATCATTTTCATTTGTCTTGCTTCACATTTCTTTTGCCCTCACAACGTTCTATAACAGTGTTAACAATATCCAGACAGAATATATAATCTTCGTTTTTGATACGCCAGTGTCAGGTATCAATTGTTGCTTTTCGTTAATATAAATATACCATTACTAGATGCGCTTTCTAACATATCGATCCGTATCCTTATGATTTTTTAGAATCTTCAACCTCAAAATGTCGCTTGAAAAAAGGAAACGAAGAGCAATTTGAAAAACTATCGCGTTATGAGTATAAAAATTGTGACATGGATCTATGTGTTCATGATGAATAAGGTACGTTACAATTAAAATAAATTTTAACGAAAATGATGCTTGAGGTCAGTTTTGTACGAATTTTCTTTACAAATCTCCACCGATCCAGAGGTGTAAAATCACCATACAGTGGTTTTTGTACTTAACTTCTTACAAGCCTTGTAAATATTTAATTTGAAAATTATGATTTTGTTAAATTCTTTTGTTTGAAATAGTAATACATATTTAATAATGCTTCATAATTAATATTCTTTATTTAGTCACTGAGTAAGCTTAGTGGTTTAGATCATATTCTTTACCACAGATGAATATATCCCATTCTTAGTGCATTTTCTTTACCTTCAATGCTTTCACCGAAGGATAGCACTAAATACAAAATCCTAACTTATCGATCGCAGCGTTCTATGGTCGTCACTTCGTAAACCTCAACTCCCGACATTAAAGGTATTACCCGCTCCAGGAAGTAGATTTCCTCTCTGACCTACCAGTGGTACAAAATTTTACAAGTATATAGTTGTTCCCAGACTAGTGCTGCACCATGCGGCTAAGTGGTGAGCTTAACTAACATTAGCAAAAACCTACAAAATTAAGGCTCTGCTCTGTGATAATAACAATATAATACAATATTATAAGATAAGATAAAATAAGATAAGAACAATATAATATTAATGATAAGTTTCTTCCCCGCTGTAATTCTAATCTAATCCTTCGCTTTTATGCATCATTCGAATTTTGTGTTGAACATAATTTTATAATTTATAATTTTATTATAAATATTATAATTTTAAATAATTATACATAATATTTGCTATATTTCATAAAATGTTTAAAAAATATTGTAAAGGGGAGTGATTTATAAATTAGTTAAATTTCTTAATTTTTAATTTTTATTATTATGCAAAATTCTCGTTAAGCTTTGTGTGATGGAATAGGTTCTTTTCTAATAATCTGACGTTGTCGATAAAAATAGCGGTTTATTGTGTACTATCATTTTGAACAGCATTCATCAGTACAGTTAAAATGTTATTCATTATTGTACGTACACTGAATAGTATATAAATATCGATTTATACCAATAATTTTAAAAGACTAATTTATATGAATCAATCTTTATAAACATTTAATGTCATTAACATAAGATTTGGCACATTGAACATTTACCTAATATGACTTTTCTAAACAAATAGTGAGACCTTTCATGCTTGTGTAAGTATAATTATCCATTTTGCTCCATATTTCATAATGCTTTATATTTCATACTTTATAATAATGTGCTATTAATAATTGGAATATATTTGATTCCTCAAATCTATATTTTAATAATATAAACAAAATAGAAAGAATAATTATTGCATTATATAACACAAAAGTTTTGAGCTAATATATCACATATTAAAATCCATATATAAATTATTTTTTCTCTATCCATTCTCTTTTTCTTCCACGCACGCGCGCGCACGCACGCAAAACACACACACACACACACACACACACACACACACACACACATTATTTTCATTGAGATGACCGAGTCACATATTCTTGATTAATAATTTCAATATTTCATGACAATAATTAATGTTATTAAGAATATAAAAATATGTTAATATAATATTGTTATAATTTCATAGTGTGGTTGTACTATCAAGTAATACCTGTTATTACTTACAAGAACCTTGGTTATGAAAATTATTTAATTCAAGAAAACTTAACATTTATACAAAAGCTTGAAAAGAACTTTTTTAAAATAAAATACTAAATTATAAGTAACAAAATTTACCAGTCTCTTATCTCATAAGTAGTTTGTTACATTGTTATATGACACTTACATAAGCGTAAAATGGCCTCCTATTCTAGACACGATTGTATATCACATGTAGGATCACAACACTGTTACGATTTGCATTTGCAGATAGATTGATTATATATCAGTTACAAAGAGTTTTTGTTAAACATTCAATAGTAGGGCACTTTAAACTTGAATTGTTATTACTATTAATTATCAATTGGTGCAATAGATGTAGAATAAAATCTTCTTATTTATGAGTAATTTGTCTACTAATACAATATCTTTTTATATACAGATATCAGGTATTTCTTTTAGGAAACAGTAGCTCTTTTCTAAAGATTCATTATTCCATTAAATTGTAAAATATTTTGCTTCCGATTAAAATAAAAGGAACTGAAAACATTATCAAAATAATGTATTTAAAAACTAATCTAATCTGAAAAATAGAAACATTTTTCAATCAAGATATATTCTTTAGAAGAATATTTCCTGTGTAAAATTTCTCTTTAGAAATGTGTAGTATATGTATTTTTATATATAAGTTATTAGAACACACATTCATGTTTAAAACAACATACTGATCTATTGCTATATTCATTTAAAGAATATTTTAACTGTCTTTTATCTCCTTTTGCTTTTTCTATCAATTACATTTAAATTTATATTATATTTTTGTGATTATTTGTTCTTTTCTTCTTCATTATAATATTATGAACAAATAAGATTTCCTTATTTGAATTTTGAATAATTGTAAAACTGTAAATATATTTCTATAAGATTTAGAATATAAACTCAAATAAAATATAATGTTTTAAAAATATTCACTTTGGCATTTCAATTCTATAATTCTCAACTTAGCAATATATTGCTTTATATATAAGGATTATTACCTCTTTTCACATGTATGTTATAATTAGGATAACTGCCTAGATATTGATGTCGTGGGCTTACTGATGGTTGTTTTGTAATACTCGCCATTGCCCAACCCATGATTAGTTCTAAACCTCTGCACAAAGTTTGATATATAAACCAAGGCCATGGTCTGGGATATTGTGTGACAATTAGTTGCGTACCATGTTTCGTAGTCTCAGCTAAGAGACCTATATTAAACAAAAAAATTTGTTGTCTTTTACAAAAATTGTTCTTTTCTCAAAAATTAAATTCGTTATTTAGCATTTAATACATTTATGCTAGTAATCTTGTATTTCATATTAAATTACCGTATGGCCCAAAAATACGTGCTACGTCTGTAATGCATAAAATGATTCCTAAAACCGCAGTTGCATATGTTACATTTAATACTTTTCGAATTTGCGATCTCCTAACTGCCGCTGTATTTTCTTCCAACATATGTAAAGGCGTATCGGATTTAGTCCTATTGACATACGCAATATGATTTAATATTGAATGAAGCGTAAAATCGCTATTCTGAAAGAAAGTATTCAACCTTGTAAAATGATATAACAAAAGTTAATTTTTGAGACAAACATTAAAGTGAAATAAAAATACCCCAACTTTTCCGTCAACTTTAGTATTTTCGGGAAGCAAATTAGTTTCGACCGTTATATCTTCAACATCTTCTTTCTCTTTTTCATTCTTCCAAGATAAATTTTTCTTTCGTAATTTTCCATCATCATCTTTATCTTTACTTTTTTCTGTCATTAGAGCTGCTTTTTCACTACAATCGGGTTGATCCGAATCAGATTCAGATTTTTCTTGTATCTCTATTTTTTCAGGAACTATGCTACGACCGTGAGTTGGACTTCTACTCAAGCTTCTAATACTAATATCACTACTTCGGCGATTTAAATCCAGTGGCTTGACTTGAACAAATTCCGAATTACGTCGAAAGGAAATATCTGAATTTCTACGTATCTCAGTTCGGGGAGTAAAACCGCTAACATCAGAATTACGTCTTGAACCTAAAATATAATTGAAATGTAATTGAAATAAAAGTTTATTCATACTAGGATTGATAGCCAATGTGTGTATATGTGTTATTGTTAGGTTTTATCTACCTGTAGGACTTAGGTCCACGACTTTTGGCAATTTATGAAGATCAGTTGGAGGTAACATTCGCCTAGGTGTTCTATTCCCAAAATCGCTATTCCTTTTTAATTTAGCAGCAAATTGAGAACTTCTATTCTTTTCATGTGAAAAGTCAGAACATCGTCTTAAATCTCTAATATTTCCTAAAGGGGTTGTCACATTTTCAGAATATCTCCGAGACATCTTGTCTGGAGATCGTCTTCTATCAATCTCGGGTGAATGTTTAGGACTAAAGTCAGAATTGCGTCGACATTCCGATGTGAAACCATCCTCTTCATTTATAAATCTAACACTACACTCTGAATTTCTACGAGAGGATCTAGACGCATCACTGTTTCGTCTACTAGCTACTGAACTTCTACGACTTGGACTAGATACTGTTATTATAGGTAAATTTGTTGCTGATGGCGTAGGTGTCGGGGGTCTAACATATACTTCTGGTACAGTCGACTTGGGAATTGTTTTGTCATCTTGGGATGACATACTTTTACAAGGAGATTTGTCACATTCTTTTTGAGCCTGTTCCACTTTTTCTGATATTTTCATAGGTTGATCTATGATATCAAAATAAAAGAAGTTTAAAAATATATTGCTTCTATACCTATACTTTGTCATCTTTCTTTTACCTTTAGGATTTTTGTCCAAATCATTTGTAAAGGTTGCAGGTTCTGTTATTTCAGCATCTTTAATTTTGGGATTGAGCAAAGTAGGTACTAAGGCAGTGGCAACAGATGATGCCAAGTTGTTATAAGGAGCTAACATTGCCAATTGCATAATACCTAAAACAACACTTAATATGAAATATTTAAATAGCTGTTTAATACCTATATTATCAATATTAGGTACTGAAAAAAGTTCGTGCGAATTCCTAGAACAAAATACAAATATTCTGAGTCTTTTGTAACATAATTTTATTTAATCATCTTTCCTGTTTCCGAATGTCGGATGAATTTTTTTGAATTGTATACCACCTACATAGATCAAAACTTTTCGCTGATACTAACTTTATGCATTATATTATACAAATTATTGACCGAAATTTGATATCAATTCATTGGTAACCGAAAAAACTACACGAACCTTCTCGGGTATTTAATAATAACATTACACCTTATAATATAATATAATATCTATTATAATACATATATTACAATAGATATATTACCCATATTATTAATACTTATTAGTTAATTATATAAAGTCTTATTTTTTACCATAATTTTAAATAAACTGAAGTTAGCTTATAGAAACAAACCTTTCTGATGTGTATTAGAATTGTCTCTCATTAACATACTACTTGGCACAGATTGCAGTAAATGAATTATCTTATATCCTGCATGTAGAAATGTTAAGTACAATAAAATACTCCAGACAAGGAACACTGTTTGGACCACATACTTTACTATATAACAATTATGGGAGGTAAGAGCAACGTCACTAGCAATTACAAAAAAAAAGTGTCCTGTTATGATTAAACTGAGACAAGATTCTTTTTGAATCTTCTCTGGTCCAAATTTAAGCTGGAAATATATTTTACTATATATTAAATCAGTTTTGTTTAATGTTCAATTTTTTTTAGAACACTAAAATTACCTGAGTTAATTGCAGAAAAGCCAGTTGTATGAGACTAAAGGCAGATGTTACACATGGAAATCCAACATCCCAAATAATGGAACCAATAATTTTGGGCATAATATTTTTAAAATTATATGGATCTATAAAGAGGCATGCTGCTCTTGATGCTCCAAGTATACATAAAAACATATTAATTGTAGACATAAAAGGCCGGCTTGATATAAGGGACCTAAAAAAAAAATACAATATTTTTCCATACTTTTGTAGTTCTGTATATCTGGAATAAGATATAAATTTCATACCTTAAGTGTAGAATAGATAAAAATGTGTAAAATGCAAGTACAAAGAAGAGGCAGGCAAAACCATATGTATGTAAAAGAAAAATCCATTTTAGCTCTTGATGTATTGATGTGATTGATGGAGTAATGATTAGTAATTTGTCTAAAATTGAAGGTGTTGACAAATTTGAGACACAATTTTGCCCAGGTATTGGTGTTGATAATGATATATTTATACCTATAGGTAAAGTAGAAGTGATTAAATAATTATAAGATATAAGTTGAGGGATAAAAGATAATTATAAAATTGATCCTTTTTTTTCTTATTATGTCCCAGTGTTTAATTACATCTGGTATGGAGAATTACTTTCATATATATATGTATTTTTTATCATAATGTGAAACAATTAATATCAGTAATAAAGAAAATAAAGGGAAAAAATATCAAAATATAAGAAACAACTGACCACGGGTCCAATTAGTCAGCTTATCCATAATCTTTGGATTGAAATTCACAGCACATCACTAACTTTTTTCTGATACTTAAATCCTGTTAACACACAGTCGAATTTTTTTTTATTCGAACGAGCAACTTATCGCAACAACGGATTTTGAAATGTGACTGCAGCAACAGGCTTTGCTTATAGTGTAGTCCGATTAGCACCCCTTCTCCAATTCGCGGATACCTACAGTCCCATCCGTTTCTCTCACCCTCTTGCTAGAAATATTGATTTTGCACAAAGGATGATTGGAGGGAGAATTCAGACTATCCTGAGCTTTACGCTTGTCCATTGTTCTTTAGAATATAAATAGAACATTACTAAATTTATCAAATTAATTCCGTTTTATTATTTATTATTATCTCTTGTTGCAATCATGCATATAGCATTTCGATACCTAAAAACTTTGCATTTTTCAATTATAAATTGTCCTAAAATGAAAAATCGTTCTTTTCCTTCTTAAAAACTTCATTGACTTGAATTGATCGGAAATTTTATAAAATAAAAATTTGATCCTTGCTTTTAGGATATCTTAAAACTTTCACAATTATTTATTATTAACAATTGTAATTATGACATCAATTTTTGATTTTTATATACATATTCCTATATCACACATATCTAATATAACGATACATCGTTAATGAAAATTTATTTGAATCTAATATTACAAATTATCCATAGTAGAGAGTCTGTACTATTGTACATAATGGACAATGATGCAAGCTAACTATATACGTATTTAGATTCAAATGTCCTACACCTGATGAAACGAATCTTTCCGATTATTCCTATTATAAAATGCTTATGAAATACATTAACAAGCCCGTGACAAACGGGTACATCGTAAATTTATTATTTTGTATACATATAAATACATGCATTGAAATATTGTAATATCTGATGCAGACCATTCATTAATGTTTAGAAGTATTAATTTGAAACAAATTTACCAATGGTATTAATAACTATTATGAAAGAATTTTAGCTCAAATTTTTCTAATAGTATAAAAAACCTCAGTAATATAAAGTTAATGATTAAATTAAGAAACAGTATTAAACGTTAAACAATTCTTTATTAGAATATTACATTTACATTGTATTTCCTACAACTGAATTTATTTCTTAGATATTTTATTACACATTATAAGTTTATTTACTTTAATAATAAATTGTTGGATATAGTAAAACGATAAATATATTTTCTGTCTGTATAAATATGGTAATGGATTATGATGAAAAGTATGTTATGACTTTATGTATGCAATAATATGATATAGAAGTTAATGAAGTTGACATGCTCTAACTGCAATTAATTGCAAAAGAATAAATAGGGGACTCAAAACTTCTGAATATTCTAAAGGACTTTGTCCTGATAGCTTTCTACACAGGAGATATTTAAAAACAAATATTAGGATCAACAATATGAGACTCCATAATCCTCTTAAAACAGCAGCTTTGACCATTCCTTCCATATGCATTCTTATGAAAATAATTGCACAAAAATAAGCATTCAGACCATCAGCAACAAAAAGTGGTGAGAATACTATCCACCATCCTGTATTGCCCAGGAAATAATTTTCATCCAACCTAAGAGCTAGTAACACTGAGAAAATTGTTAATGAAACTAAATTTATCCACATTTCAAAAATGGTCAGTCCCAGCCAATGTTCTAATTCATTTAAAGTAAATATCATTTTAAAGCAATTAAATATATCTAACAAAAATTATTAATTTGATTTTATATTTTCATTTATTATATTATCAGTTGTCCTTTGTTACTTATTGTAAATTGTTTTTACTAAAGAATCTTGAGTATTTTTTAGAAAGTTATATTTTATTTTTGATATTTAAGAGTACGTAGTGAAAATTTTCGAAACACTCGAATATGTACTGCTGAGTTTTTTCGATTAATTATTTCATAATCTGCGCTATCATTGACAGGTTCAAAATCATCTGGAATAAATAAAAAATTATTTTAATATAATGTTTAATATTATAAATATGGTTTGTATCTTTTATACATAATATTTATATACCAATAATAGGTATCGTAGAAGTCTTGACATCTAATTCTACGCTATCATAATGATTCTTCTTTAATTGTAGAGCCAAGCTACATGCTCTTTGTACAGCAGCACCAAGACCATGAATAATCACTTCGGAGGTACCATTATTTAAGTGTTTTTCACATCTTTTTAATTGAGCCTTATATTATGGAAATATAAAAAAAAAAAAAACAATTAAAATTAAAGAAAATGATTGTCTTACAATTATTATTTCACTGATGATTTACATAACTGTATAAAGAACTATATGAACTTGTATTTAATATAAAACTCCAGATGTATAAATTCAATAAATTGAATAAATTCTATAATTGAATATTTATATGTTTTGGTCAGTAGATAACGTAATAAGAAATTTTGTGATAAAATCCGTAGGAATGAGACTTTATTCTCGTACTTATTAACAATTAAAAATTAACAATGTTAAAAGTAAAGGTTATACATTCATGCTAAAAATTACCTTAAAGTTTGTGCTATTAGTAATATATATATCGTTATTCTTCCGTTCCTTCTTTGTATCAAAAGGTTGCCTCTTCTTAATAATATAATCAGAAGACAATAATTTTTTACGTTTCACTGTAGGATTATTTCTCTTTCTTGGAAAGCTCACTTTTAACTTGGAACATTCGTGTATATCGGCCATTCTGACAAATTCTACACGCGACTTTCTGTTGATCTTTTATTTGTAAAAGAATAATTCGATTAATAAAAATCTTTCTTTGATTAAATAAGAAAAGACTATTAAGCTGACTATGTAGGCATTCAAGAGTAATTTTACTTATTGGATCAGTTATGAGAAAGAATTATAACCTCAAAAGGCAACGGCATCGATTGATGGGCGTTTTGAGTACGATTTAGTGCATCGTACCGGAAAGAAGTGACAGTCTTTAACCTAACGTGAAATACGAGATTGGTACACTATGAAAGAACCAGAAGTGGACCCGAAAAATATTATAAAAAGCAGAGAACTCCTTTATAGGCTTATGATCAGGTTACGTATTTCTGCTTTTGCACATATATAAATTATTTTTTAGTCATCTGAAATAGCGAAAGTAATAGTTTTCTTAAATTACTAAAATTACTTTATTAAATTTATTTGCGATTTGCAAGTACTTCAATATAATACTTTTTAAATAAATTGAAATTTATTAATAATGTATAATAAATATTTTAGCCAATTGTTCTATGATGGACACCAGACATTGGCGGTACAGTTGTCAAATATAATTCAAGCAGAGCCTCCATGCCCTCCATCCGATCGTTTACTTCATTTAATGTTGATTGGTCTAGCTCATGAACCTGATCGTTCTAAAAAGGACACGAGTAACTTATCTTCCTTCACATCGACTTTTGATAACACTTTGGGACCTGGTCTAGATTTAGAATTTGAAACAGAAGCTCAAACTCAAGCACCAGAACCTGCACAATATGAGACTGCCTATGTAACTTCCCACAAAGGAAATTGCAGAGCTGGAGCATTTTCTGCAGATGGTCAGTTGATAGCAACTGGATCAGTCGATGCATCAATTAAAATTTTAGACGTGGATAGAATGCTAGCTAAATCTGCACCAGATGAAATGGCACCTGGTGATCAAACAGGTGGTCATCCAGTTATAAGGACATTGTATGATCATTTAGAAGAAGTGACATGTCTGGAATTTCATCCAAGAGAGCCTATTCTTGTATCTGGGAGCAGAGACTTTTCTATTAAGCTGTTTGATTTCAGCAAAGCCAGTGTTAAAAAGGCATTCAGAACTATTACAGATGCAGATCAGATACGATGTTTATCTTTTCATCCTACTGGTGATTTTTTAGTTGTTGGAACCAATCATCCAGTAGTCAGGTTATACGATGTTAATACAGCACAGTGCTTTGTCTGTAGCATACCAAGTCATCAACATACTGCTGGGATAACTAGTATTAAGTATTCTCCCGATGCAAAAACTTATGCATCAGCTGGTAAAGATGGAAGTATCAAATTATGGGATGGTGTATCAAACCGATGTATAAATACTTTTGTGAAAGCACATGATGGCTATGAAGTATGTTCAGTGACTTTTACAAGAAATGGAAAGGTTTGTATTAAAAATGTATACTTGTTATGTAATAAATTTGTACATTAATATATAATCTTATAATTCTGAATTTCAGTATTTACTGTCATCAGGGAAAGATTCTTTGATAAAATTATGGGAACTGTCTACTAGCAGATGTCTAATAGCATATACAGGTGCTGGAACTACAGGTAAAGTACCAAAACATTAAGTGTGTCCAAAGTAAACAAACAAAAAAGTTAAATTAATTTTTTATTTCTGGTGTAAAATTATATTGTATATGTATTGTGATTAATTGATGGTTTTTAATAGGCAAACAAGAACATAAAGCTCAAGCTATTTTTAATCACACTGAAGACTATGTAATGTTTCCTGATGAAGCGACAACATCATTATGTGCATGGAATTCTCGAAATGCATCTAGGAAACAATTACTATCATTAGGACATAATGGTCCAGTGAGACTGATTGTCCATTCTCCAACCGCTCCAGCATTCTTAACATGCAGTGATGATTTTAGAGCAAGATTTTGGTTTAGAAGAATGCCCACTCATTAGATTGGAATTTAAAGAACCAATACCCATCTTGAACATAACAAATTTAAGTTTGGTAACATTTACTGTAGCTTTCGATATGATTAGCAGAATAATAATCGTTGAAACGTTGAGAAAGAAGTATCGGATTGCGAATGATATCCAACAAATTTTGTACAAACAATCTTAAATGTTCAAATGATTACTTGCTATGCCCTGAAGCGACAAACGTTTATTCATTTAGCGTATGTTATACCTAATTTTATATCAAATGTACTTATTCATTTCATTTTGCATTTTTGAAGTAAAAAGACGACAATTTTCACCGATGTCAGTGTTACGAATAGACGAATTCACATAAATGACGCAATAGTTTATGCGTCTATTAAATTATCGATTATAAAAATTGAAAATTCTTTATTGTTCATGTTTACAGATAAAGAAATGTATTACGTTATACGAGCAAATGTATTCTGGTAAAATATTCGAAAGTATGCATATGGAATGCATACTAGCAATGCATTTTGTATTTCCTTTCGCTTTTCGATAATAACGCCGGAAATTCAGTAACCAAGTATTTTCATCGTGTTAAAAAAAAAAAGTTATATAATGGATTCTATCAATAAGATCTAAAAGAATATCAACAGATAAATTAACAGTTACGGATGATAAAGAATAACAAAGTAAAAGTTACATGAATGAATTTAAAATGTTCCATGCGTTATGCGTCGCTACGTGTCAAATTACTCGGTTAATCGCAAGGCGGCGCTCTGAACTCCCGCTCTGCGTTTGACGATGTATCACGTGACCCACGCTAACCGCCATCTTTGCTTATCGTATAAACAGTGCGACCGGGTTCAGCACGAATTCTTGTTGAGAAATTGTGGTTTTTCCAGTGTTTTTGAGTGATTCAGTTGCGAAGAAATGTCGGAGATCAAGGCGGAGAGCAAGAACGATAACAATATCGAGGATGTGTCAAAGGTAAGCAGAGGGAAGCACGAGAAATATCTTCATCAAGCCGAGTTTTCATGCTAAGGCGGCGTGTTGCGCCCCTGAAATACGAAGAGACGCTCGTTCTCTCGAAAATTCGATAGAATAGCTTGTGCTACGATAAAGAAATGTCGTTTGAAAAGTGATTACGTGAGACACGAAGCTATACAGCTAAAATACACGGACGCTTCATACCGCGTAGCTACAGGCTCAGTGATTTTTCAAAGCTGCGCCGTTTGTCCTTCATTAGCAAAGATGGTGGATGTTTTTTATTTGTAACTCTCGTGACGAAGGGAGTCGCTGGTTAATGGCAATAAGCCTGTACAAAAAAAGGCGGGAAATAGATTTTGATTCCAAGACTGTATGTCATATGGTTTTCTACGAAAACTCGCTCTCTTTTAGGAACATTGTTCGAGACTACGACGCTAGAAATACATATCGACTTGGCAAAATGGCGGGAAACTTAAATAAACCTGCTATGTATTCTCATATAGTTCAACGGTTCTTGATAATCTTATCACGGGTGTAATTATCATCACGTTTATGCGTTTTTCTGTTAGTTCGACATAATCCTTAAATCGTTTACCATTCAATTTGTTTTCATTAGTTTACATTAAGTTATGATTACAATTACGAGGCGATGAATTTTTATATATTTCATCGAATTTTCTTAAAATGCAGCAATTATTTATTTTCAGGATCATTCAGCAGAGGAGAAACCAAGTCCAACGAAAAATAAACGAGGAGGCACGAAAAGACTCTCTACACTAGAAAGATTGGCTCAAGAAGGAGAGCGAGTCACAAAGGTGCGTTCTGTTTTTTTTTTTTTTTTTTTTTTTTTTTTTTTTTTTTTTTTTTTTTTTTTTTTTTTTTTTTTTTTTTTTTTTTTTTTTTTTTTTTTTTTTTTTTTTTTTTTTTTTTTTTTTTTTTTTTTTTTTTTTTTTTTTTTTTTTTTTTT
>JACXIT010002217.1:0-56389 GCA_014737525.1 Bombus difficillimus | reverse complement strand
CCACCAATAGCAGCGGAGATACGTTCAATGGAACATTGAAACCTGCATATGCCTGAACTGTAATGTCATTGGATTTGACTCCCTCCACAGTTGGCAAAGCGTAAACAGGAGGACGTGCGCTGTATTCGGCATAAAGTTGGGATTATAACGCGCATCGAGTTATCGACATACCACCAATAGCAGGGGAGATACGTTCAATTAAACATTGAATCCTGCATATGCCTGAACTGCAATGTCATTGGATTTGTCCCCCTTCACAGTTGACAAAGCTGAAACAGGAGCGCGTGCGCTGTATTCGGCATCAAATTTGGAATATAACGCGCATGGAATTATCGACATACCACCTATAGCAGCGGAGATACGTTCAATGGAACATTGAATCCTGCATATGTCTGATCTGCAATGACATTGCATTTGACCCCATCCACAGTTGACGAAGCGTGAACAGGAGCACGTGCGCTTTTCGCGGCATCAAATTTGTAGTATAACGCGCATCGAATTATCGACATACCACCAATAGCAGCGGAGATACGTTCAATTGAACATTGAATCCTGCATATGCCTGAACTGTAATGTCATAGGACTTGACCCCCTCCACAGTTGACAAAGCGTAAACAGGAGCGCGTGCGCCGTATTCGGCATCAATTCTCGAGTATATCGCGCAGCGAATTATGGACATACCATCAGTAGCAGCGGAGACACGTTCAATTGAACATTGAATCCTGTATATACCTGAACTGTAATGTCATTGGATTTGACCCACTCCACATTTGGCATAGCGTAAACAGGCGCACGTGCTTTGTATTCGGCATCAAATTTGGAGTATAACGCGCATCGAATTATCGACATACCACCTATAGCAGCGGAGATACGTTCAATTGAACATTGGATCCTGCATATGACTGAACTGCAATGACATTCCATTTGACCCCCTCCACAGTTGGTAAAGCGTAAACAGCAGCACGTGCGCTATATTCGGCATCAAATTTAGAATATAACGCGCACTGAATTATCGACATACCACCAATAGCAGCGGAGATACGTTCAATTGAACATTGAATCCAGCATATGCCTGAACGGCAATGTCATTGGTTTTGACCCCCTCCACAGTTGGCAAAGCGTAAACAGGAGCGCGCGCACTGTATTCGGAACCATTTTTTGATTATAACGGGCATCGTGTTATCGACATACAACCAATAGCAGCGGAGATACGTTCAATGGAACATTGAATCCTGCATATGCCTGAACTGCAATGTCATTGGATTTGTCCCCCTTCACAGTTGGCAAAGCGTAAACAGGGGGACGTGCGCTGTATTCGGCATCAAATTGGGAGTATAACGCGCATCGAATTATCGACATACCGCCAATAGCAGCGGAGGTACGTTCAATGGAACATTGAATCCTGCATATGCCTGATCTACAATGTCATTGGATATGACCCACTCCACAGTTGGCAAAGCGTAAACACGAGCGCGTGCGCTGTATTCGGCATCAATTCTCGAGTATATCGCGCAGCGAATTATGGACATACCATCAGTAGCAGCGGAGACACGTTCAATTGAACATTGAATCCTGTATATACCTGAACTGTAATGTCATTGGATTTGACCCACTCCACAGTTGGCAAAGCGTAAACAGGCGCACGTGCTTTGTATTCGGCATCAAATTTGGAGTATAACGCGCATCGAATTATCGACATACCACCAATAGCAGCGGAGATACGTTCAATTGAACATTGAATCCAGCATATGCCTGAACGGCAATGTCATTGGTTTTGACCCCCTCCACAGTTGGCAAAGCGTAAACAGGAGCGCGCGCACTTTATTCGGCATCAATTTTGGATTATAACGCGCATCGTGTTATCGACATACAACCAATAGCAGCGGAGATACGTTCAATGGAACATTGAATCCTGCATATGCCTGAACTGTAATGTCATAGGACCTGACCCCCTCCACAGTTGACAAAGCGTATACAGGAGGACGTGCGCTGTATTCGGCATAAATTTTGGATTATAACGCGCATCGAATTATCGACATACCACCTATAGCAGTGGAGATACCTTCAATTGAACATTGGATCCTGCATATGACTGAACTGCAATGACATTGCATTTGACCCCCTCTACACTTGACAAAGCGTAAATAGAAGCATGTGCGCTGTACTCGGCATCAATTTTGGATTATAACGCGCATCGAATTATCGACATACCACCAATAGCAGTGGAGATACTTTCAATTGAACATTGAATCCTGCATATGCCTGATCTACAATGGCATTGCATTTGACCCACTCCACAGTTGACAAAGCGTAAACAGGAGGACGTGCACTGTATTCGGCATCAATTTTGGATTATAACGCGCATCGTGTTATCGACATACCGCCAATAGCAGCGGAGGTACGTTCAATGGAACATTGAATCCTGCATATGCCTGATCTACAATGACATTGCATTTGACCCACTTCACAGTTGGCAAGGCGTAAACACGAGCGCGTGCGCTGTATTCGGCATCAATTCTCGAGTATATCGCGCAGCGAATTATGGACATACCATCAATAGCAGCGGAGATACGTTCAATTGAACATTGAATCCTGTATATACCTGAACTGTAATGTCATTGGATTTGACCCACTCCACAGTTGGCAAAGCGTAAACAGGCGCACGTGCTTTGTATTCGGCATGAAATTTGGAGTATAACGCGCATCCAATTATCGACATACCACCAATAGCAGTGCACATACGTTTAATGGAACATTGCATCCTTCATATGCCTGAACTGCAATGACACTGCATTTGACCCCCTGTACAGTTGACAAAGCGTAAACAGGAGGACGTGCGCTGTATTCGGCATCAAATTCCGAGTCTAACGCGCATCGAATTATCGACATTCCACCAATAGCAGCGGAGAAATGTTCCCTTGAACATTGGATCCTGCATATGCCTGAACTGCAACGACATTGCATTTGACCCCCTCCATAGTTGACAAAGCGTAAACAGGAGGACGTGCGCTGTATTCGGCATAAATTTTGGATTATAACGCGCATCGAGTTATCGACATACCGCCAATAGCAGCGAAGGTACTGTGCAATGGAACATTGAATCCTGCATATGCCTGAACTGTAATGTCATTGGATAAGACCCCCTCCACAGTTGGCAAATCGTAAACAGGAGTGCGTGCGCTGCATTCGGAATCAAATTTAGAGTATAACGCGCATCGAATTGTCGACATACCACCAATCGCAGGGGAGATACGTTCAATGGAACATTGAATCCTTCATATGCCTGAACTGCAATGACACTGCATTTGATCCCCTGTACAGTTGACAAAGCGTAAACAGGAGGACGTGCGCTGTATTCGGCATAAAGTTTGGATTATAACGCGCATCGTGTTATCGACATACCACCAATAGCAGCGGAGATACGTTCAATGGAACATTGAATCCTGCATATGCCTGAACTGCAATGTCATTGGATATGACCCCCTCCACAGTTGACAAAGCGTAAACAGGAGCGCGTGCGCTGTATTGGGCCTCACGTTTGGAGTATCACGCGCGTCGAATTATCGACATACCACCAATAGCAGGGGAGATACGTTCAATGGAACATTGAATCCAGCATATGCCTGAACTGCAATGACACCGCATTTGACCCCCTGTACAGTTGACAAAGCGTAAACAGGAGCGCGTGCGCTGTACTCGGCATTAATTTTGGATTATAACGCGCATCGAATTATCGACATACCACCAATAGCAGTGGAGATACGTACAATTGAACATTGAATCCTGCATATGTGTGATCCACACTGACATTGCATTTGACCACCTCCACAGTTGCCAAAGCGTAAACAGGCGCACGTGCGCTGTATTGGGCATCAAATTTGGAGCATAACGCGCATCGACTTATCGACATACCACCAATAGCAGTGGAGATACGTACAATTGAACATTAGATCTTACATATGCCTGAGCTGCAATGACATTGCATTTGACCCCCTCCACAGTTGTCAAAGCGTAAACAGGAGGACGTGCGCTGTATTCGACATCAATTTTGGATTATAACGCGCATCGAATTATCGACATACAATCAATAACAGCGGAGATACGTTCAATTGAACATTAGATCTTACATATGCCTGAGCTGCAATGACATTGCATTTGACACCCTCCACAGTTGTCAAAGCGTAAACAGGAGGACGTGTGCTGTATTCGGCATCAATTTTGGATTATAATGCGCATCGAATTATCGACATACCACCAATAGCAGCGAAGGTAAGTTCAATGGAACATTGAATCCTGCATATGCCTGAACTGTAATGTCCATGGAATTGACCCACCCTCCCACCCACATTTGTCAAAGCGTAAACAGGAGGACGTGCGCTGTATTCGGCATCAATTTTGGATTATAATGCGCATCGAATTATCGACATACCAGCAGTAGCAGGGGAGATACGGTCAATGGAACATTGAATCCTGCATATGCCTGAACTGCAATGACATTGCATTTGAGCCCCACCACAGTTGACAAAGCGTAAACTGGAGGACGTGCACTGTATTCGGCATCAATTTTGGATTATAACGCGCATCGTGTTATCGACATACCACCAATAGCAGCGGGGATACGTTCAATGGAACATTGAATCCTGCATATGCCTGAACTGCAATGTCATTGGATTTGTCCCGATTCACAGTTGACAAAGCTGAAACAGGAGCGCGTGCGCTGTATTCGGCATCAAATTTGGAATATTACGCGCATGGAATTATCGACATACCACCAATAGCAGCGGAGATACGTTCAATGGAACATTGAATCCGGCAAATGACTGATCTCCAATGACATCCCATTTGACCCCCTCCACAGTTGACAAAGCGTAAACAGCAGCACGTGCGCTGCATTCGGCATCAAATTCGGAGTATAACGCGCATCGAATTATCGACATACCACCTATAGCAGCGGAGATACGTTCAATGGAACATTGAATCCTGCATATGTCTGAGCTGCAATGACATTGCATTTGACCCCATCCACAGTTGACGAAGCGTAAACAGGAGGACGTGCGCTGTATTCGACATCAATTTTGGATTATAACGCGCATCGTGTTATCGACATACCACCAATAGCAGCGGAGATACGTTCAATGGAACATTGAATCCTGAATATGCCTGAACTGTAACGTCATTGGATTTGACCCCTTCCACAGTTGGCAAAGCGTATACACTAGCACATGCGCAGTATTCGACATCCAGTTTGTATTATTACGCGTATAGAATTATCGACATACCACCAATAGCAACGGAGATACGTTCAATGGAGCATTGAATCCTGCATATGCCTGTACTGCAGTGTCTTTGGATTTGACCCCCTCCACAGTTGACAAAGCGTAAACACAAGCACGTGCGCTGTATTCGGAATCAAATTTGGAGTAAAACACGCATCGAATTATCGACATACCACCAATACCAGCGGAGGTACGTTCAATGGGACATTGAATCCTGCATATGCCTGAACTGCAATGTCATTGGATTTGACCCCCTCCACAGCTGACAAAGCGCAACAGGGGCGCGTGCGCGATACTCGGCACCAAATTTGGAATATAACGCGCATGGAATTATCGACATACCACCAATTGCAGCGAAGGTACGGTCAATAGAACATTGAATCCTGCATATGCATGAACTGCAATGTCATTGGATTTGACCCCCTCCACAGTTGTCAAAGCGTAAACAGGAGGACGTGCGCCGTGTTCGGCATCAAATTCGGAGTATAAGGCGCATCGAATTATCGACATACCACCAATAGCAGCGGAGATACGTTCAATGGAACATTGAATCCTGCAGATGCCTGATCTGCAATGGCATTGCATTTGACCCCATCGACAGTTGACAAAGCGTAAACAGGAGGACGTGCGCTGTATTCGTCATCAAATTTGCATTCTAACGCGCATCGAATTATCTACATAACACCAATAGCAGCGCAGATACGTTGAATGGAGCATTTAATAGCGCATATGCCTGAACTGCGACGGCATTGCACATGACCCCCTCCACAGTTGACAAAGCGTAAACAGGAGCACGTGCACTGTATTCGGCATCAAATTTGTATTCTAACGCTCATCGTATTATTGACATACCACCAATAGCAGCGCAGATACGTTCAATGAAACATTGAACCCTGCATATGCCTGATCTGCAATAACATTGCACTTGACCCCCTCCACAGTTGACAAAGCGTATACAGGAGCACGTGCGCTGTATCCGGCATCAAATTTGGAGCATAACGAGCATCGAATTATCGACATACCTCCAATAGCTGCGGCGATACGTTCAATGGAACATTGAATCCTGCATATGCCAGATCTGCAATGACATTCCATTCGACCCCTTCCACATTTGACAAAGTGAAAACAGGAGCGCGTGCACTGTATTCGGCATCAAATATGGAGTATAACGCGCATCAAATTATCGACATGCCGCCAATAGCAGCGGAGATACGTTCAATGGAACATTGAATGCTGCATATGCCTGATCTGCAATGACATTGCACTTGACCCCCTCCACAGTTGACAAAGCGTAAACAGGAGCACGTGCGCTGTATCCGGCATCAAATTTGGAGCATAACGAGCATCGAATTATCAACTTACCTCCAATAGCTGCGGCGATACGTTCAAAGGAACATTGAATTCTGCATATGCCTGATCTGCAATGACGTTGCGTTTGACCCCCTCCACAGTTGACAAAGCGTAAACAGCTGCACGTGCGCTGTATTCGGCATCAAATTTGGATTCTAACGCGCATCGAATTATCGACATACCGTCCATAGCAGCGGAGGTACGTTCAATTGAACATTGAATCCTGCATATGCCTGAACTGCAATGGCATTGCACATGACCCCCTCCACAGTTGACAAAGCGTATACAGGAGCACGTGCGCTGCCTTCGGCATCAAATTTGGAGTATAACGCGCACCGCATTGTCGTCATACCGCTAATAGCAGCGGAGATACGTTCAAAGGAACATTGAATTCTGCATATGCCTGATCTGCAATGACGTTGCGTTTGACCCCCTCCACAGTTGACAAAGCGTAAACAGCTGCACGTGCGCTGTATTCGGCATCAAATTTGGAATATAACGCGCATCGAATTATCGACATTGCGCCAATAGCAGCGGAGATACGTTCAATGGAACATTGAATCCTGCAGATGCCTGATCTACAATGGCATTGCATTTGACCCCATCCACAGTTGACAAAGCGTAAATAGAAGCACGTGCGCTGTTCCAGGCATCAAATTTAGAGTATAACGCGCGTCGAATTATCGACATACCTCCAATAGCTGCGGCGATACGTTCAATGGAACATTGAATCCTGTATATGCATGATCTGCAATGACATTGCATTTGACCCCATCCACAGTCGACGAAGCGTAAACAGGAGCACGTGCGCTGTATTCGGCAACAAAGTTGAAGTATAACAGGCATCGAATTATCGACATACCACCTATAGTATCGGGGGATACGTTCAATGGAACATTGAATCCTGCATATGCCTGATCTGCAACGACATTGCATTTGACCCCGTCCACAGTCGACGAAGCGTAAACAGGAGCACGTGCCCTGTATTCAGCATCAAATTTGGAATATAACGCGCATCGAATTATCGACATGCCACAAATAGCAGCGGAGATACGTTCAATGGACCATTGAATCCTGCATATGTCTGATCTACAATGACATTGCATTTGACCCCATCCACAGTTGACGAAGCGTAAACAGGAGCACGTGCGCTGTATTCTGCATCAAATTTGGAATATAACTCGCATGGAATTATCGACTTACCGCCAATAGCAGCGGAGATATGTTCAATGGAACATTGAATCATGCATATGCCTGATCTGCAATGACATTCCATTTGACCCACTCCACAGTTGAGAAAGCGTAAACAGGAGCACGTGCGCTGTATTCGGCAACAATGTTGAAGTATAACACGCATCGAATTATCGACATACCACCAATAGTAGCGAGGGATACTTTCAATGGAACATTGAATTCTGCATATGCCTGAACCGCAATGACATTCCATTTGACCCCATCCACAGTTGATAAAGCGTAAATAGAAGCACGTGCGCTGTTCCAGGCATCAAATTTAGAGTATAACGCGCGTCGAATTATCGACATACCACCAATAGCAGCGGAGATACGTTCAATGGAACATTGAATCCTGCAGATGCCTGATCTGGAATGGCATTGCATTTGACCCCATCCACAGTTGACAAAGCGTGAACAGGAGCACGTGCGCTTTTCGCGGCATCAAATTTGGAATATAACGCGCATCGAATTATCGACATTGCGCCAATAGCAGCGGCGATGCGTTCAATGGAACATTGAATACTGCATATGCCTGATCTGCCATGATGTTGCACTTTACCCCCTCCACAGTTGACAAAGCGTATACAGGAGCACGTGTGCTGTATTCGGCAACAAAGTTGGAGTATAACGCGCATCGAATTATCAACATACCGCCAATAGCAGCGGAGATAAGTTCAATGGAACATTGAATCCTGCATATGTCTGATGTGCAAGGACATTGCATTTGACCCCATCCACAGTTGACGAAGCGTAAACAGAAGCGCGTGCGCTGTATTCGGCATCAAATTTGGGGTATAACGCGCATCGAATTATAGACTTACCGCCAACAGCAGCGGAGATACGTTCAATGGAACATTGAATCCTGCAGATGCCTGTTCTGCAATGGCATTGCATTTGACCCCATCCACAGTTGACAAAGCGTAAATAGAAGCACGTGCGCTGTTCCAGGCATCAAATTTAGAGTATAACGCGCGTCGAATTATCGACATACCACCAATAGCAGCGGAGATACGTTCAATGGAACATTGAATCCTGCAGATGCCTGATCTGCAATGGCATTGCATTTGACCCCATCCACAGTTGACAAAGCGTGAACAGGAGCACGTGCGCTTTTCGCGGCATCAAATTTGGAATATAACGCGCATCGAATTATCGACATTGCGCCAATAGCAGCGGCGATGCGTTCAATGGAACATTGAATACTGCATATGCCTGATCTGCCATGATGATGCACTTTACCCCCTCCACAGTTGACAAAGCGTATACAGGAGCACGTGTGCTGTATTCGGCAACAAAGTTGGAGTATAACGCGCATCGAATTATCAACATACCGCCAATAGCAGCGGAGATAAGTTCAATGGAACATTGAATCCTGCATATGTCTGATCTGCAAGGACATTGCATTTGACCCCATCCACAGTTGACGAAGCGTAAACAGAAGCGCGTGCGCTGTATTCGGCATCAAATTTGGGGTATAACGCGCATCGAATTATAGACTTACCGCCAACAGCAGCGGAGATACGTTCAATGGAACATTGAATCCTGCATATGTCTGATCTGCAAGGACATTGCATTTGGCCCCATCCACAGATGACGAAGCGTAAACAGGAGCGCGTGCGCTGTATTCGGCATCAAATTTTGAATATAACGCGCATGGAATTATCGACGTACCACCAATAGCAGCGGAGATACGTTCAATGCAACATTGAATCCTGCATATGTCTGATCTGCAATGACATTGCATTTGACCCCATCCACAGTTGACGAAGCGTAAACAGGAGCACGTGCGCAGTGCGTGGCATCAAATTTGGAGTATAACACGCATCGAATTATCGACATACCACCAGTAGCAGGGGAGATCCGGTCAATGGAACATTGAATCCAGTATATGTCGGAACTGCAATGACATTGCATTTGAGCCCCACCACAGTTGACGAAGCGTAAACAGGAGCACGTGCGCTTTTCGCGGCATAAAATTTGGAGTATAACGCGCGTCGAATTATCGACATACCACCAGTAGCAGGGGAGATACGTTGAATGGAACATTGAATCCTGCATATACCTGGACTGCAATATCATTGGATTTGACCCCCTCCACAGTTGACAAAGCATAAACAGGGGCGCGTGCGCTGTATTCGGCTTCAAAGTTGGAGTATAACGCGCATCGAATTATAGACTTACCGCCGATAGCAGCGGAGATACGTTCAATGGAACATTGAATCCTGCATATGCCTGATCTGCAATGACATTCCATTTGACCCCCTCCACAGTTGACGAAGCGTAAACAGGAGCACGTGCGCTGTATTCTGCATCAAATTTGGAGTATAACGCGCATCGAATTATAGACTTACCGCCAATAGCAGCGGAGATACGTTCAATGGAACATTGAATCCTGCATATACCTGAACTGCAATATCATTGGATTTGACCCCCTCCACAGTTGACAAAACATAGACAGGAGCACGTGCGCAATTCGTGGCATGAAATGTGGAGTATAACGCGCATCGAATTATCGACATACCACCAGTAGCATGGGAGATCCGGTCAATGGAACATTGAATCCAGTATATGCCAGAACTGCAATGACATTGCATTTGAGCCCCACCACAGTTGACAAAGCGTAAATAGAAGCACGTGCGCTGATCACGGCATCAAATTTAGAGTATAACGCGCATCGAATTATCGACATACCATCAATAGCAGCGGAGATACGTTCAATGGAATATTGATTCCTGCATATGCCTGAACTGCAATATCATTGGATTTGACGCGCTCCACAGTTGGCAAAGCTTAAACAGGAGCGCGTGCGCTGTATTCGGCATCAAATTGGGAATATAACGCGCATTGAATTATCGACATACCTCCAATAGCAGCGGAGATACGTTCAATGGAACATTGAATCCTGCATATGCCTGAACTGCGACGACATTGCACATGACCCCCTCCACAGTTGAGAAAGCGTAAACAGGAGCACGTGCACTGTATTCGGCATCAAATTTGCATTCTAACGCTCATCGTATTATCGACATACCACCAATAGCAGCGCAGACACGTTAAATGGAACATTGAATCCAGCATATGTCTGATCTGCAATGGCATTGCATTTGACACCCTCCACAGTTGACAAAGCGTAAACTGGAGCGCGTGCGCTGTATTTGGCATAAAATTTGGAATATAACGAGCATGGAATTATCGACTTGCCGCCAATAACAGCGGAGATACGTTCAATGGAACATTGAATCCTGCATATGCCTGAACTGCAATATCATTAGATTTGGCCCCCTCCACAGTTAACAAATCTTAAACAGGAGCGCGTGCGCTGTATTCGGCATCAAATTCGGAGTATAACGCGCATCGAATTATCGACATACCACCTATAGCAGCGGAGATACGTTCAATGGAACATTGAATCCTGCAGATGCCTGATCTGCAACGTCATGGGATTTGACACCCTCCAGAGATGGCAAAGCGTAAACAGGAGCGCGTGCGCTGTATTCGGCATCAATTTTGGAATATAACGCGCATCGAGTTAATGACATACCGCCAATAGCAGCGGAGATACGTTCAATGGAACATTGAATCCTGCATATGCCTGAACCGCGACGACATTGCACATGACCCCCTCCACAGTTGACAGAGCGTAAACAGGAGCACGTGCGCTGTATTCGGCATCAATTTTGGAATATAACGCGCATGGAATTATCGACATACCACCAATAGCAGCGCAGATCCGTTCAATGGAACATTGATTCCTGCATGTGCCTGAACTAAAATATCATTGGATTTGAACCCTCCACAGTTGACAAATCTTAAACAGGAGCGCATGCGCTGTATTTGGCATAAAATTTGGAATATAACGATCATGGAATTATCGACTTGCCGCCAATAGCAGCGGAGATACTTTCAATGGACCTTTAAATCCTGCATATGCCTGATCTGCAATGACATTGCATTTGACCCCATCCACAGTTAACGAAGCGTAAACAGGAGCACGTGCGCTGTATTCTGCATCGTGTTTGGAATATAACGCGCTTCGAATTATCAACATACCGCCAATAGCAGCGGAGATACGTTCAATGGAACATTGAATCCTGCAGATGCCAGATCTGCAATGGCATTGCATTTGACCACATCCACAGTTGACAAAGCGTAAACAGGAGCACGTGCGCTGTATTCGGCAACAAAGTTGGAGTATATCACGCATCGAATTATCGACATACCACCAATAGCAGCGGAGATACGTTCAATGGAACATTGAATCCTGCACATGCCTGATCTGCAATGGCATTGCATTTGACCCCCTCCACAGTTGACAAAGCGTAAACAGGAGTACGTGCGCTGTATTCGGCAACAAAGTTGGAGTATAACACGCATCGAATTATCGACATACCACCATCAGCAGCGGGGGATACGTTCAATGGAACATTGAATCCTGCATATGCCTGATCTGCAATGACATTGTATTTGACCACATCCACAGTTGACAAAGCGTAAACAGGTGAACCTGCGCTGCAATCGGCATTAAATGTAGACTGTAACGCGCATCGAATTGCCGACATACCACCAACAGCAGCAGAGTTACGTTCAACTAAATATTGATTCCTGCATTCACCTGAAATGCAATGTCATTGGTCTTGGCCGGTTCCACAGTTGGCGGCTAAGCGTAAACAAGATCATGTGCGCTGTATAGGCATCAAATTTGTAGTATAACGCGCATAGATATTGCCGACATACCACCAATAGCTGCGAAGATTCGTGGACCTGAATATTGTAGTCTGCATATGCCTGAACTGCAATGACATTGGATATGAGTCACTTCACAGTTGACAAAGAGAAAACAGGCGCACGTACGCTGTATTAGGCATAAAATTAGGAGTATAACGTGCATCGAATTGCCGACATACCACCAATAGCGGCGGAGATACGATCAACTGAATATTGAATCCTGTATTCACCTGAACTGCAATGTCATTGGATTTGAGCCTCTCCACAGTTGACAATGCGTAAATAAGATCACGTGCGCTGCATTTGGCATCATATTTGTAGTATAACGCGCATCGAATTGCCGACCTAACACCAATAGCAGCGGAGATACGTTCAATTGAATGTTGAATCCTGCATATGACTGAACTGCAACGACATTGAATTTGAGCCTCTCCACAGTGGAAAAAGAGTTAATAAGACCACCTGTGCTGTATTACGCATCAAGTTTGTAGTACAACGCACATCGAATTGCCGACATACCATCAATAGCAGCGGAGATACGTGCAACTGAATATTGAATCCCGCATATGACTGAAATGCAATGGCATTGGATTTGAGCCTCACCACAGTTGACAAAGCGTAAACAGGTGCACGCGTGCTGTATTCGGCATCAAATTTGAAGAACAACGCGCATGGAATTACCGACATACCATCAATAGCTTCGGAGATACGTGCAAGTGAATAATGGGAATAATCTGTCATATGACAGTTATCGCATGATGATTTTAATCTAAATAAGCGTTGCCGCTTAGAGTGTGAGTTCAGGTATCAATTGCCAAGCAACGAGTTATACGGTTTAATCACTCTTCAGTCAGTCTTTAGGGAGATACATCATACATAGACAATTCAATCAGTATGAATCGCCGCTGTGCTTTAAAATAGCTTGACGTATGATCGGCTATTTTACTATATTTTTAATGTCATATGTTGCATGCGTTAGCCTCTTCGCGTAAGTATTCGCATGTCTTGCGAACTCGACTTCAAGTTTTTGTGTTTCAATCTAACTCGAATGTCTTTAAATCAAGACGGTAGTTGCTGCCACCAGAAATAGTTGTTAAACTGTTTCCATTAAATCAACCCTCGTTCGCTATTTCGAAACAAGGCGAAGAGCTAATTAGTATAGATTGAAAACTAGTGACGTCTTTCTAAAGCGCAGCATTATTTGGAATATCTCAAACTGTTGTATTCTTGATATTCTAATTTGTTAGTGTAACCGTATGAGTAGCGTTAACTAGCCTATGAAAACAACTGGTAAATAATTCTCCACGTTTCGTCTGATATGGGCAGGAGTTCTAGTACGGGAAGGATTAAAGTTTCTTGAAATAAATAAATATTAAATTGTAATTAATAATAAATATAAAATTAATAAATATTTTACTTAGTTGTACGATTATTAACAAAATTCTAATCTTTATTCTCTATGTGGTTTATAAAATAATACAAACGTCGTTATCGCAAGATACGGGTGATGCAGTCCTAGATGAAAACAGTTGTGGCCTTTCGAACTTGAGAACTTGAAGGTGAAAAACTAATTTCAGTTTACTCTACCGTTATTCCTAATTCTTTTCGAACCTTCTCCTCTTCTCTTTTACTTCGGGCAGCTAGCAAACGCTTGAACCATCTTTCTGCATGTTTCCTACTATTACGGCCTTTGCCTCTATGATTTCTTCTTGCTTTTGGCATTTAATATGATCAAAAGTTATTTATAATAATACTCCCTGTAGAAACCAATGTGACCTTACAAATCTTGCCCGGAGAAAAGCAGATAGTTCTGCTAACAGTGGGAGGAAAAATGCGGTAACCCGTAAGCATCTTCAATTATTGAGGGGTATCCTTAATTATCATATAAAGAAAGCCCGATTGAATATGTAATAATAATTCTCGATTGGTGACTATAATAGTGAACGAATGGTTTGATTTGAGTAAAGAATGTAGTACAAGTCCGAAAATATTGAAGAGGAAAATGTTATAATGTCTAAAACTCTCACCTTGCTTATACATATGCAGTATCGAAGAAAAACTGTGGGGAAACTCGATGAGCTAGAAGTAAAAAACGATAAAAGTTCTGACAGGCCGGAAAAGTTGCGGAATCCCCATGGGCCATATACCCGTGGTTCTGTGTGGCATTGCGTAATTAAAAAAGGTGTAATTGACCATGACTCATCCACATCTGTCGAATACATGTGCGCGCTAGGAATACCAAAACTGTGCTATAAATGGTAGCCGTCATCAGAAACAACAGCAAAGACAATAACTATAACCACCGCGGCCAGGACATTTGCCGAAGTAACTGCTCTTCCCTTGATTAATGGGGAATGGAAAACTGTGAAGAAAAAGAAGAGGAAGATGAACAGGAAGATGACCCAGAGGGAAGTAGTAAGGGGCTGTGTGCGGTCGAGCAAGATACTCGGCTCCGCGCACACGAAACTCAGAGTGTCAACGGTTCGGAGGAAGATTAACCTCTCCGAGCTCGACATTGCCGATGTTCGTCCTAGGAAGTCGGTCACAGCGACCCTGATCCTGGTATTGTGGCGGCACTCGACAGAAAAAATACCACCACTCGACACTAACCAGTGTTAGATGACGGCAGCGCAGTGGTTAGCGCCATAGGTTACGAACGTTCGGGACCTGGGTTCAAATCCCGGCGACCGGAGTCCGATTTTTCTTCCGCGGCAACAGAAATGAGAAGAAAAATACAGCAGTACCACTAGTAGCGACATCTACACCCACAACAGCAGTACTATAGCGACGATTACTGTCACAACTCACCTGGGACAACCACCACCGCCTGCTGGGTTCCCCGAGGTGTCATTCTCAATGCTTTAACTGTAATCCACCTTACGTCTCTTATATCCAGCTCGGTGGCTATTTCCTCAGTTAATTCTTCCCTAGTAACGATGGGATCTATATTTCTTATCTCTAGCGTCGCTCTATTCGAGAGGTGGCCCTGGGACCGACCATCTTCTCGTCGTTCCTCCTAGTCATTTGATGACCATCGGAGCGAGCCTGGGGAGGTATCACCCGCAAAGCCGACGGGGCTTGGGAGCTCCGAAACCCCCTGAGCCATAATTTCTTTCTTTCTCGATGGCCTGTCCATATTAATTAATTAAGAAAATAGAGTAGTCCGGGGATATAGCCAAGTTCGACATAAATTCATTCCTCCTTTTCCGTTGCCAAGGTCGTCATCAATTCTTTCTTCCATTCTCTTGTTCATTTCCGTAGCCAAAGTCGTCATAATCGTATACCAAATCTATATACACACTTTTAACTTTGCCGCCTGCAATTAATAATTGAATTTTTTCTTCCTTCTTTCCCACGAGAAGGGAAAAATTCAAATTACGCATACCCAGTGGCCCATACCGTTGGATTATGTGGGAATCGGTTAAGCGCCTATACCCATTAAAAACCCTTCCGCTTCCTGATCATTATTTTTGGTACTTCGATCACGCCGGTGTCACAGAGCCGTAAATTAACAATAGAAAAACGAGGATGGCTCAACAAACATCCTGCACGCCATCAAAACAACGTAGACAGTGTCCCAGGATCAGAAGACAGTAACAGCATGACCATAAAAGCCAAACTTATAGTATATAAACCTTCCTAAAATCAGTTCCCGACACTCTGTTCTATCATTCTTAACCGTCACTCTGTTAAATTCACATAATAAACTCTGCCAGCATATCTACAGTCCAAATTTTTCTTACTTTGCTCGTGAAACGTTTAAACCTACGCGAAATCATTCGAAAGACGCGAGGAAACGTCACACGGGCACTGCCGTTCGGCATTACTTCAGCGTGATCGTCAATTACCTCTTGTTACAATTTACTACGTAGTCGTCCTGTATGAAACTAATGTGGTTTAAAATATCTTTCTTTGATTTCAAGAATCTTATTTATTTATTACTAATATAATTATTTTTCTATTGATAATAAAGTACTACTTCATTGAGTGTCATTATTTATCTGTATATGTCACCCGTTATAAATCAACGTTTACTGATGTGTTTATATGTATTTAATTATTATTTCTTATATATATGTCGGGTTGGCGTTATGATTAGAGTTAGGGGCATGTAATGAATATTCTCTAGACTCAGCCATCGTCGTTATACAATTGAAGTTATGTGAATTAACGCAAGTGTGAGTATTACGGAATCGACAAGTAACCGCGGTAACTAAACACTAATGACAATGATCCTAGGTTCGATAACGAATCCGCGGTCAACGGGATGGTCAATGTACTCTTTCCAAAGTCTAAGTCCTCGTTACAATAAAACGTGACAATATGCACCGATTGTAAAGATGTTGTTTTACTCGCTGACGAGTCCGCACGAGAGAATGCGCTATCCGTCGCGGTGATGCTCCAGAGGAAAACTATGATGGGGTGTGCCTAAGGGCACAAGATCATCGGATTCATCGAGAAAAGCCTCCGCTCGAAAAGTGAGGGAGATGGGCGTTGTTGCTAATTGGTTGATTTCCATGTTGGTGGTTAGAAAAGGATACTAGCCACCCTTGAGAGAAAGTTGCTCGCGGGAAGTGTCGTACGTGAGAAAAACAGATTTCCCTTATGTCCCCATATTAAGTGACAGATTGAAGGACTGTTAGGACAAAGGCTGCTTGTCCGTTTGAAGGACCTTAGTTAACTAAATCCTTAGATTTATTAGTGGGTCTCCAGGCTGGCTCAACCTGTACTGCGGAGATACATCGACATCTGGCAATCATCTTGCCCGAAGAATAGAGGCTGTGTGTGGCGAGCCACGGGGCAGAGGCCCTTGGAATGTTTACTGTCAAGTGTCGCTACGAATATTTCTTTGTAAGAGAGCTACACAATTATTCTATACCTCTGTTAGGTAAAACGTTCATCCCGTGACCGCGGCTACGTTCGGCGACTAGACGTCGCCTCGAGCCCAAGCTCATTGTCTCAAGTTTCAGACTATTGTATTTGGGTTGATTTGTAAAGACTACAGTATTAGAAATTTTCCGAAGAATTCCAAAGGGAGCGACCGGTGTCATTTCATCTCCGACATATATATTTCCCATTATTCCTTGTTTTCTCGGCCAGCCCATTCAAGAGTTGCTGTGAATTCATTCCATGCTTGTTTTTTACTTTCACGGATTGCTATTTTCAACTCTTTTTTTCTTTTGTTTGTATTTTTTAGTAAGGTCATGTGCCTTGCATTTTAGTTTCTTGCGGGCTTGTTGAGCAGTCCTTCTATATTTGTGCACTATTCTTTTAACATATATTATATCCTCGTTCCGCTAATAATTTGCATTCTTCATAGCCTTAGGTGGGCAGACATTTTTTTAATACAGTTTCATATGCGTATTCAATCGTATTTTGAAGAAGTTCCTCCTGGTTCCTCCCGTCGATTGTACAATTTATTAAGAAGTTATTTTCAATTTCGCCGAATTTTTTAATAAAATTATCTGGATCGATGTCCTTCATCGAATATTTAAAATGTTCTCTGTTTCTGTTTGTTATCTTATTATAAAATTCATGAATAACATAGAAGTGGTCCGATGAATTAAAGATATGTGAGATTTTAGTCTTTTTGTAAAGCTTAACTAGATTACGATTTACACTTATTATATCTAGGAAGTTGTTATTCTTACCCTTTTCGAAAGTATATTTATTGCAGACTTTAATGGGTCCAATATGATTTTTTTACCAAAGCTTCCATTAGGGTTTTTCCTCTTTTGTCAGTTTTATTCCCGTCCAACGTTGTGGGTTTCGCGTTGTAATCGCCGGCAATGATAATTTTACCACGTCATATATTGTTCTGGGTAACCTTTGTAATTTGTCAATATATGTAAAAAAAACTTTATTGATGTTAGGTCAACAGTATCCACTCCCGCAGTCACCTACTTTTAATCTCACCACCCTGCCTTCTTGGATTATTGTATCTTCATTTGGGCGCGCACCATTAAATCGCGTAACCCAAATAGATGCATCGCTTTTTGTGTCGTTGTACCAGTACGCCTATTGCTTGTACAGTTCAGAGATGATATCTATGTCAGTTCTGATTTTACAAGTATACTGGGACATTAAATCCTGTGCTAGCTTGCAGCGATTTAAATTAATTCATTAGGATTTTAATCTTCTTGTCGATTTATGCCCTCCTTCATCGCTCTTCTATATATAGGACACGCCAAGAACCCTGTGACGTGTCTTTTATTTCCTGAACTGTTGTGTTGGCAACTAAGTGATTGCGGATTTTGTTATTAGGTGGTATTGACAAAATCCGCAATTACTCAGTTGCCAACCCAATATAAGCCTTGCATATAGTGCAACACAGTTCATTGGTGCAATTCGCCATGTTGTGGTTGGTGCAATTTTCACATTACGGCTCGTGTGGAGCGGAAGACGTGACAGCCAGTTAACGCTACTCATATAGTTATACCAACGAATTAGAATATCAAGTTTGGGATATTCAGAATAACGCTGCGCTTTAGAAAGGCGCGACAAGTCTTTGAATCTATCCCATTCAGTCGTTCGCTTTATTTCGAAATAACGAACGAAAGTCGAACTATTTGAAATAGTTTAACGACTATTTCTGGTGGCAGTAACAACCTTTTTGATTTAAATATAATTTGATAAAAACTAGCGTTCATTCATAAAACTATCTCAAAGCATTGCGGTGATACGAAGGTTTGAGGTTCTATGATGAATAATTAATTCAATTAGTTTTAGTTTAAATTATGTTATATTGTCTTTAAAAAGTTCTATCTGATCACATAGTCATCTGAACAAAATAATATTCTAGATTTCAGTTTTAAGGAGTTGTCATTACACAGGAAGAGGAATGTTTCCCAAATATAAAATTTGAAAAATTGGCTTTTGATCACAAATTATCTTTTCCCTGGCCACTGGGGTACAGGGGAAAGGGTTTCGCCTCGCCTATGTTTTTTACGTTATAAATTCATCAATGTATTGCTGTAGATTGCCAGAATTTTGAACATTTAATAAACAGCCTATTTGTTTTATAATATTACACTGTACGAATTTAAATTCATTTTTCACTTTCGACATCATTGCAGGCATCATAAGTGGATGAACTCGTCTTGGTGTTGACTAAAACGTTACATAAAAATAATAATGACATTAACAACAAACAACGATAACAACGACATTAAAATAACCTTCACAATGACTTTAAAATGAACTTTTTCTATCGCCACTAAATACGCATCCTGAAATATATATACTTCCTACAGTTATTTTTTTTTATCTGTATGGTAGTAGTAAAGAATCCGACAAGCATTCACAACCGGTAACAGTATCCCTTCATCGAGTATGTGAGGTTGTTCGCACCTCGCTATTTTCAAACTAACTTAAAAAAATCTCTGAACTGCTTTTTATGTAATCTGTTTTGTGCTTTTCAGCTCGGACAGTGCTCGACCAAAAGTGTCTTTTGGTTTGTTTTGTGCTGAACTAGCATATTAATAAAGAGAATTTCATGCACTAGTTTGAAAGAATTTCAAAGGTTTCGTAGTTCGCTGAGAGAAACATTAGTAACAGTGTATCCAATATTAATGTAATGTGGATCATATTTTCTTTTAATCTTTTCGATTTTAGAAGGGACAGAAACCGGGCCAAATACCGCGGAAGGTTGTAAGGTAGACGTTTCTGGAACTGGATGCAATAGTTGAAAATTGCTTATATAGAAAAACAAAATCATGCTTCTACATTGTAAAGGTGTATACACCGAGACGAACGCGTCTAACACTGATAGTAAATCCTACATTTACAGATACGACCGTATACGGAATAAGTAGCGATTGTAGCTCGCATACCACGTGGAAGGCTGCCGCGTACCACCAGTGGTGCACATATTATAATTTAAGAAATCCTGGAGGGTTATTTTCTTTATCATTGAAATATCTATATAATATATATTTTAGTTTTATTGCTGAAGGATTTCAATAGGATATCAGGGTACAAGTACATATCACATGATTAAGCCAGTGGTGTGCATTTGGGATGAATAACTTTAATCGTAGAGGTGCAATTTTCTTCATCAGTGACAAATTCAAAACAATCGTTGTAAATTTCTAGATTTGTTTGACTTCCCCAAGAATTGATTAATGAGAGAAATTTTTCGCCATTCACATAAAATTGAAGCAGTAACTTTAAAAACGTTCTACATATTTCTTGCGTTAACTTTCCTGATTTTGAATACGATACAGATACATTTTTATATTTTATTGTCAATTCATGTATTATTTTTTTAACAACCAACATCAAGTTTTTAGTAGATTTTTGCAGGTAGAGGAATACGTGGGGTAACAGTTTCCCCGATATTGTTATCATGTACTGAGCTATATATGTGTATCGGCACTTGACATCAAACTACGACCGGACGACGGCAGAGCTGTAGTTAGCGCCTTTGGTTACGAACGTTCCAGACCAGGTTCGAATTCCGGCACTCTTAGTCCGGTTTTTTCTCTACGATTCCTAAATGAAAAGAAGAAAATCCCCCAACTCGAATGAAGACGAAAATCTTATACACCGGCAGCAGTACACCATCATGACCCGACATATCACACCTCATATGAATAGGTAATTTTTGAAACTCTTTCTGTTTACATTAACAGTCTTTTTTCATTATATGTTCAAGTATTATCGAAGGTAGATTGATATTGGTATCCTGTTTGGTCTGCGTTAATTATGTGTCTTGTATCAAATTCTGAGGATCTTGAGTATTTCTTTAGCATATTTTCTTTTTCCTCTTTAGCCAAGCCTTGTCTTGCTCAGTATTTTCATGTCAAATATAATGTGGGATGTATAGCGATCTCCAATACCTCTAACTTATTAGGGTCTTCGTTCAGAGCTTCTAGGATCTCTTCGTCTATTACTTCTGATCCAATCGGATACCTGTTTTCCTTCATTGAGATTTCTCCTTTTGGTAATTCGAGGACATCGACTGCCGACAACTCTGCGTCAATCAGAAGGATGATTGATAATTGTTACGCCACGAGACTTAGTATAGGCCGTATTCCTAACCGTCGCTCGCGGTACTACAGTGTCTCAGACAGATCGTCTTATCTGCCCGACGGAAAATATACAATGTAGCGACGAGCGCATAGTTGTCACCAAGCGTCGAGCTCTAAAAACATCGATTTCGGCCCGTTATTTTTTCGTCACAATGAAGGTTCCCCCGAAAAGTCCCAGTACATTTCTTCTCAATAATTTTTATTGAACAATACTTGAAATATTTATAAACGAATAGTACGCATATATGATAATATAGATGTATTTCATAAAGTAACAAATATGACAAGCGCTATTTTGCTGCTTGTTTCTCTTCGTAATCGATTAAGACGAAAGCTATTTATTTTGTCGAATGCTTTCTCTATGTCCATAAAGAGGGCTGTACAGTATTGTTTGTTTTCAAGTGCTAGTACTATTTCGTTGACGAGCCTTTGCAATTGTTCTATGGTGGAGCGTTTGTTTCTGAATCCAAATTGGCGATCTGGTATTAATTTTTCTTTCTCTATTGTTGGTTTTAAGCGATCGTATATTATTTTCTCTAGTATCTCTGAAAACACAGGAAGTAGTGATATTGGCTTGTAAGATGCAGTTTGGTTGTGTCTTTGCCTGGCTTAGGTAGCATTATCATCTGTGCTAGTTCCCATAGAGTAGGAAAGTATTGAATTCTTAAAATTGCATTGAATATTATTGTCATCAATCGTATTGCTTTTGGGTGAAGGTTCTTCAAGATTTTACCATTGATTAAATCGATTCCTGGTGCTTTATTATTCTTCGTTTTCTTGATCATGTTTCTAACTTCTAGAGTGGTTGTACGAGAGGTACTTTTTTTTCGTGGGGAAATCCTCATGGATATTCGGCGTTGCGTAGCAACGACCGAGTAGTGTAGGACTCTTGCCGACTAAAACCACACGGTGGTCGTCCCGACGTTTTGGAGGTGCCCCGGGATCTCTTGCGAATTACTATCTGGGTGCAACCTCGTCGTCTATCTCCTGCTGTTGTTATCTAGGGAGGCGTCCCGGCTTGAGTTGGGCCGCCAGGGGGACCACTCCCTCCAGCGCCGCGTCCCCTGGTTTGACGCTCCCAGGGCGGTGGCGGCGGTGCCGCGCTCCTGCGTCGTATAGAGTCTCGTCTATATTGGTGCGACGATCTACTGGGATCGCTACTTCTCACCCGGTCTCTTTCCGCCCGCTCCTTTGCTCGCATAACCTCCTCACAGTAGGTGCGGACGGCATTCAACTCCTGACGCCCTCCAAGCATGGCCCGTACGACCGCTTCTGGGGCCAACCTCTCGCCGATGTCGAGCTGCAGGACGCGCCGCGGTTCCGCCCACGCTGGGCAAAACTCTAGTATGTGCTGCGCCGTGTCCTCCTCCTCCCCGCAGTGGTGACAGATGGGCGTCACCTCCCGCCCGATCCTCAGCAGATACTCGCCGAAAACTCCGTGGCCGGTGAGCATCTGCGTCATCCTGAAGGTAAGCGGAACCCCGCCTTGATCTCTCCAGGCCTCCCAGTTGGAAAGCACAGCGCGGACCGCTCGGTGTGGCCGCCTGGCGTACCCCTCCATCAGCTGAGAGCGCCATCGCTCCCAGATCTCCAGCTTCGCTTCTTCCCGGACGTTCAGGGCCGACGGGCCGTCGGGCGGCGGTGCCCTCAGGTGTTCGTAGACCCGACGGAACTCAAGGGCTCGCAACTCGAACGGGGGCAACGCCGACAGCACTGTCGCCGATTCGTAGGATATCGTCCGATATCCCCTCGCTATGCGGATGGCGGTCGTCCTCTGCAGTCTCCTCACCAAGATTCGGCTGCGACGGCTGGCCATCAGGTCTTCTGCCCACATGGGTGCCCCGTAGAGGACTCGGGACCGCACCACTCCATCGTAGAGTCGGCGGACTCCCTGTCCTGCTCCGCCGATGTTCGGCAGTAGGCCGCACAAGGCGTTGGCTGCGGCTGTCACCCTCGGGACCAGGAGCTCGAAGTGTGGTCCGAACGTCCACCGACTGTCGATGGTGAGGCCAAGGTACCTCATTCGACGTTTCACCGGCACCGCTTCGCCGTTTATGGTTACGCACAGTCCATCAGGAGGGGATCTTCTGCGGCGGCGATCGAAGAACCACAGGGCCTCGGACTTGGCCGGCGACACGCACAATCCGAGTGGCGTGCACCGCGCACGCCACGGCGTTTTCCGCGAGATCCACGGCCTCGTTCCACCGACGTCCCCCGGCCAGCACCAAGGTGTCGTCGGCATAGCAAACCAAGCCCGTGCCCGGGGGCATCGGGCATCGGAGGACGGAGTCGTAAATCGTGGATCCACAAGATTGGTCCTAGCACCGAACCCTGCGGGACGCCTCGCTCACCGGTCTTCTCTCTTCCCCGTTCCGCCCGGTGAAGGTGATACACCTGTCGCTGAGGTAGGCTCCGATGACCCCAACCAGATATCCCGGTACCTCAAAGTACCGCAGGGCCTCCATTATCCTCGCCCAGGGGATGGCGTTGAAGGCGTTCTTGATGTCCAAGGAGACCGCCACCGCCACACCGTCGCAGGAATCCATGTCCTCCGCTATGGACCTTACCCGCTTCACCACGTCCACCGTAGAGCGGCCCCGGCGAAATCCATACTGATTGTCGTGCCACCCAGGTTCCCGCTTCGAGATATGGGCCTCCAGACGAGCGGCGATTATTTTTTCGAGCAACTTGCCAATCTCGTCCAGCAGGCATATCGGCCTGTACGCGGACGGCGAGTCCAGCGCACGACCCTCCTTCCGCAGCAGGACTAGTCTCGCCGTTCGCCATGTCCGGGGGTAGACGCCCTCCCTGAGGCATCGGGTGAACAGATGCCGTACGCGGGGGGCCACGACGTGCATCGTCTCCGCCCAAACTCGGCCCGAGATAGCATCCGGACCCGGTGCCACGTCGCGGGATGCCATCCTTTTCGTCGCCGCGAGGAGCTCCTCCTGAGTGACCCGCAGCTCCTCGCTCCACTCCGTCGACGCCGTCGTCGCTGTCGCCGACACCGTCTCGTCCCCGCCGGGGGAGGGGGACGCCTCCGACTGCCCCACGTCGCCGTCCTGTCGAGGGAACAGAGTACCGATGACCCCGGCCAACAGCGCCAGATTCATGTTGGCGGTCAGCGAGGACTTCCTCGTCACTACCCTGTATGGCCGCCCCCACGGATCGGATTCGACCCCCTCGATCAACTCCGTCCAGGACCGAGCCTTCGCGATCTTGATCTCCCGTTGCAGAGTCCGTCTCGCCTTTCTGTAAACCTTGTAGCAGCAGGAAATCTCTTCCTCGTCGCGCTTCCTCCTACGGCGACGGGCCCTCAGGAATCTTCTGCGGGCCCGAATGCAGCTCGCTCGCAACTCCGCGATCTCCGGCGTCCACCAGTACACGCCGCGGTTGCATCCACCACCCGGAACGGAGCGCGGCATTGAGGCGTCGCACGCCGCGCTCATGTATCCTCGAAGGCTCTCCGCCTTCTCGTCGACGCTTCCTAGTCTGGCTGTCCCCTGGGCGTCCCAACTCCACACGGAAACGATGGCCGCCGTCCGCAACATCTCCCTGTTCCGCTCCTTTAGTGGCCATCTTGGTGGTGGTGACGGGCCGGAAGGGATCGCTCCTCTTCGAACGACGCAGATGTTGTTGTTGTTGACAACATCCTCGAGGACCACCTCCATAAATATATAGAGGTGGCCGGACAGGGTCTCGACTCCTTCCGCCACTCTCCAATCGTGGATCTTCGGGTAGAGACCTGAGGTGGCCCACGTGATATCAACCACGGAGGATCCTCTCCACGGCACGCATGTGCTCACCGTACCCCTATTCACCAGTAGAAGTCCGAGTGCCGCGGCCCAGTCGGACAGCCATCTTCCCCTGGACCTCGTCGCAGAGTTCCCCCACTGTGCCGAGTGGGCGTTGCAGCCCCCGAGGACCAGTACCTGGCGGGGAAGGCATCTTCTGACGCATTCGCCGACCTCGTCCAAAAAGTCCCAGAACGCGGCCAGGCCGCTGTTGAGGGAGACGTAGACCGCCACCACCGCTATTCCTGCCCACTCGACCGCGACGTAGCCATTGCAGCGATCGAGCAGGGCCGGAGGCACCCAAGGCTGGCGTCCAAATTACGGCCGTCCATCCATCCAGATCCACGACCCAATTGGGGGCGTCGGGGACGCGATACGGCTCGGCCACTGCCGCGACAGCGACCTCGCTGTCCCGGATGGTCTGAGAGAGCAGATCTTGCGCCCGCCTCGATCTTCGCAAGTTGCATTGGAGGAGGCGGTTGAACTCAATCGATCAACTCCATGGCCTCCTCTCGGCCATCCACCGCTGCTGCTTCGACGGTACTCCCCTCTTGAGTTCTCTCCGCGGCTGGATCGCGGATCGGTGGCTTCCTCTTGACTTTCGGCGGTGCGCATGCCGCCCCGCACATTCCGTGGTTGGCCGGCGCCCCAGCGACTCGCACAACGGGCATTTGGGCGCGGAAGCGGGACACCCCCTGGCACGATGCCCGCCACCGCCGCACCTGTAGCACAGATGTCCACGGCCCACGATGGACGAGCAGGTTGCGCGCACGTGCCCCAGCTCCAGGCACTTGAAGCACTCCAGGGGTCTCTTCGGGATCGCCGTGACCCTCGCCGTGGACCAACCCAGAGCGACATTCCCGTCCCGGGCTAATTTCCGAGCTCCGGCCACCGGGCACCTTATCCACGCGGTCCCGAGGCCGTATCTGGTGGAGCGGATCTCTCCCACCTGCACCTCTACGCTGCTGCATCCTGCCGCCAAGGCCAGCGCTTGCCGCAGCTCCTCCTTGTCCACCGAGATATCTATCCCGGCAACTCTCAACTCCGCCGTCCTCGTCGGGGTCGCGACTCTCACCGCGGTAGAGTCCAACACCTCGGCTAAACACGTCCCCAGTCGCGATGCCTTCCCTCTGTCCTTGTCGCCGGGGAGCCTGATTATTGTCCCCCCGGTTATCGACTTCTTGATCCCGAGGGACTCCACGCCGATCTCCGCGAGCGGGACCTTCTGTCGTGCCGTCGCGAGCACATCGGCGTATGTTGCCTTAACTCCCTTGTTCAGGGTCAGGGTCACCGCGGACGTTCGCGGTGTGCGAGGGAGCACGGTCGTTTTTGTCGCCTGCGCCGGTACTTTCCTGGTGGTAGGTGCGGCGCCCGGCTTCTGTGCGTCCGTCGGCCTCGTCGATTGGGCGGTAGGCGCTCTCTCCTTCTTCTCGTCCTTCCTTGAGGTCGTCTTCTTCCTCGACCTCCATTCCACCACCCTCCATTCGCCACCCTCCTGCTCCCTCGGGGGCGCGGTGTCCGCCTTGCGCCGGGTTTCGGGGGTGCGCGTTCTTCGGCCCCCGAATCGCTCCTCAATGGCCCTCATTATGGAGGGACCACCCTCGTCCACCTTCCTTTCCAGGGCGTCCAGGCGCGCGCCCTCTTGGTTCCCCTCCCGCGGAGGGCGGCCAGACTCGACAGCCCGGCCGTTACACCGCGGGCACTCGTGAATACCTGCAGCCAGTCTGGTAATTTCCGGACGCAGAGCCGCGTTTTCCTCCTCCAGCGCGGTCAACCTTGCTTCCGCGAGCCTCGCAGCCGTGGCATTGCTGCTATGGACTATCTCGGTCCTCTACAGGTTCTTCTCCCTCCATGCGGCAGTGACATATGTCGCCGCGGTTCTCAGGTCTTTGACGCACGTCCCCTTTAGGTTAGACGATATCGTCGCCACCCGCATTATTTTGGACACCTGCCTGGCGAACTCGGCGCTCACGTCAGCCGCCGAGCTCATCCGAATTTCCAGCGCCAATTCCACCGAGACCTCCGGGGTCAACGACATGAGTCGTCTTCTTTTCCCCCCGGAAATCGACGATCCCAATGATGATCGCGACGCGAGCGAGGCGACCGACTCTTCGTCGTCAGACCTCGCCCGCGTTCGCAGCGCCCTTACCGACGTGAGATCACCGCGGCCGGCGCAAGGAAGACGCCGTCCGCTCCGTCCGAGGTTCTCCGCAATCCCCTCGTCACTCTTCTCGGAGATTCCTCGGGAATCTCCATACTGCTTCTACCCGCCTCGCCAGGCGTGAAAACACGTCCGGGGGCCTGGCGGTCCACCCCCGAACGGCCGTGGTCGTGAGATGACGACGCAGGCGGGCCCACTTGACCACCCACCGCTGCGCCGGTACTGTGGTATCCCTCCCCTGCACCGTAAACCAAATTCTCTCTCTGTTCGCAGTCCATATTTTCCAATTTTGTTACGCCATGGTCGTCAACGAAGTCTCCGTCCTGATGCCACTTACTCTTTCGCACCCTACCCCGGTCAATGCCAGTGCAGGGTGACGGGGAGCCCCGCGTGGAGGTGAGGTGAGAGGTCTTGGCAGTCATGGGCCCACTAACTTCTCCGAAGCTCTCCGCATCGGATCGGCGAGCTGACGGGTGCCAAAGGCATCGACCAGCCGCCATCCGACTATAAGAGAGCATCAGATCCATCAAGGTTTCCCGGGGCGTGGTCCTAAGACCGCCTCGTGCTCCCCTGTACGAGAGGTACAAGTAGTGTGCGTATCTACCTCTATATGATAGTTGGAGCTATTGTTGTTAATATTATGTGCAATAAATGTGTTACGAAGGTTGTTGGAAAATTCAGCTTGCTGCTCGTTGTTTCTGACCCATGTGTTATCTGTTTTTCTGATTGCTAGGATTAGTTTCATTGGCTTCCTTATTTTGTTCGTGACTTTCCATAGGGAATAGTTGGCATTTTCGTGCGCAGAGAGTGAATTTATAAATTTTGAGAATTCGTTATTATAGTGATGTTTTATTTTACTTTTCATTTCCTTTGCAAGTTTATTTAGATGTTTTTTGTTTTCATGTGTTCTATGTTTTTATTATTTCTCTTTCGCTTTCCTTTTTTTTCTCTGATTTTGTCAAGAATGCTAGTAGAATTATTTTTGTGTGGCTGTTATTCGGTTCATTAGTAGTTGCCCATGGTGGTTCTTGTATAATTTCTGTCAATGCCATTTGGTGGTTTTATTGCAAAGAGACTCAGAATTGCTATGGAGCAATGGTTTGCTTGTGTATTCCATTATTATCGGCGTATGAGTAGAGCTATCATCAAGGCTGGGTGTTATTTTTAATTTGTTTGAGTTTAGTCCTTTTATAACGGCAAAATCAAGCAAGTCAGGAGTTCTGTTCAGATCTGTCGGCCAGTATATTGGTCTTTCTGTGGATAATATATTGAGATTATTAGTTCAAATATATTTTTCTAGTGTTCAATCTCGAGGTGTGTTAGTTCTTGAGCCCCATAGCGTGTGTTTTGCATTAAAGTCTCCCGCTGCGATATACTTGTCAGCTAAAAATTGAAAGTACTCTTGCCATTTTTGTAATATCATTTTGAGTCGTGGTGGTGCACATACTGCTGACACCTAGAAGTAATAGCCGTTAGTTTTCATTGTAATGGTGATAGCTGGAACGTATTCCTGACTAACTTGGCTATGTAAGTGGTGTTCGATATTGTTTCTTATTATTACTGCGGCCACTCCGTGTGCTTTTCTTGGGGGGGTGTTTGGTATCATGGATGGTGTAATATGGTATTTTCATGTAGCTTTTTGGAGTGAAATGTGTTTCTGAAATAAGTAATATGTCAATATTATTATTATACGGAAGTGTTAGTTTCGAGGGCCCGTTGTTGTAAGCCATTGGAGTTTCAAGCTGCTATTTGCAATGGGTCCATTTCTATTTTTTACTTAACGTGTTTGTAAGTAGTTGTAACATGACTGTAATTTATTGTGTTTGTTGTCTAAGTAATGCGTTTTGCTCAATTATCATTTTTGTCAACATTTCGTTATTGCTGCTGGTTTTGATTGTATAAAGGCGGCGGTTGATTACTTGTGCATAACTTCGGCTGCCAAACGTGTTTGTGTTTCTGTGATTGGTGTTTGATACGTATTGTACGTTGGGTACTGGATCTGATTCTGTAATATCTTGTTAAGAGTGGTAGTGTCACGTTTTAATTGAACATGATGGTACAATTTGACATCTGAATTCAAATCTCTGATCAGTATGGTAGTTGCTGCCACCAGAAACAGTCCGAAGACTATTTCGATAAAATTCGTGTTTATTATTTATTTCTGAATTGAGCTTTACGACTGAAAGGAACGAATCCAAAAACTTGTCGCGCTTAGCTAAAGCGCATCACTATCTTGAAATATGCCAAAGGGTCGTGCTCTTCTGGACAAATGAATGGAATCCCAAAACTTGTCGCGCTTAGCTAAAGCACAGCATTATTCGAAGATTGCAAACCGTTGTATTCTCTCAATGTTTTAAGTAATTAATTTTATGTATATGGCGTTAATTAGCGTTCAAATGCAACTGGCAACTGATTTTCATGTTTCAGCTAACTTGCTATATGCAGGAATACTGGACTGGGAGAGGTATGAAGGTGTCCGAAAACAAATAAATGTGAGGCGATGGATCGTAATAGTGAGAGGAAGAAACACTCGAGTATATTGAACAAAAGAAATTTATTATAAATATATTCTCTGTGTACACAATGCATAGCACTCGCTGGTTAATACTAGCTACTACTACTAGATGGTTATACTAGCGGTTCGCGGTGATTGTTAGTAGCGGTTCGCGATTCACGATTATAAGTTCGACTTCTAGTCGATGCGTTTTGATGCGCGGTTTAAGTTCGGATGATGATCGCCAACGATGCCGAGGAATTCTGATCAATTATTATGAATTGCCAACTAATGCTTCTGACCGATATGTCACGATTGACTTTCCGTCGCGATGATGCCGCGAAAGAAGACTATGTTACGGTGTGTCTTAGGATGCGAGATGATCGGATTCGTTAAGGAAAGCCTTGGTTCGGAAAGTGAGGGAAATGGGCGTCGTTGTTAATTGGCTATTTCTGGTGTTGGTGATTGGAAAAAGGATGCTAACTGCCCTTGAAAGAAAGTCGCTAACGGGAAGCGTCGTACGTAAGAAAAGCAGATTTCTCGTATTTTCCCGTAGGAGGTGATAGGTTTAGAGACTGCTAAGAGAAAGACTGTTTGTCCCTTCGGAGAGCCTAGCTAAATCCTAACATTTATAGCAGGTCCTTGGACTAGCTGAAAATATTCCGTGAAGATGTATCGACATCTGACAATCATCTTATCTATCTTATTATACAATGATTTATTCAATTTAACTCGGTTGTATTATTAACAAAATCTATCTTTAGTCTTTTGAGTATTAAATATAGCAAGGATAATTTATCCAATATGTTACAGTCAATGCTGCTCGAGACGAAAATGGGTGTGGCTCTTCTGGTCGAAGAGCACCCTTACATTCCAATATCGGCGAATTAGAAGGTGAGAAACTAATTTCGGAATTTGCGCTTGTTAACTCTAATTCTTTTCTAAGCCTTTCTTCCTCTCTTTTAATTTCGGCTGCCAGTAATCGTTTAAATCATCGCTCAGTACGCTTTCTGCTATTGTGACCTTTACCTGTATGATTCTTTTTTACTTTGGGCATCATGATTACGTGTATTGTCGATCGCACTTAATACCGATGAAATATACAAAAACTATCCGGTTAGCTGAAGTCTGACAAACTAATTTCAACTCATTAATCGGTGTGATTCATAATTATAATTTTTCAACTAACTTGTTCTTGGCTGAAGAATAACTCTAGAACTAATTGTATGAGTAACTGTATGACTAATTGTATAGTTGCGAAATAATAACTGCATGGCTGACGAATATTAAGTAACTGTTCCGAGTCGCTACGCGTATTTATATCTAATTCTACAATGGTATAATCGTCACGTGAAAGAATATTCCCATGAGAACGCTACGCTGCCTTCTTAATTTCTGCTGTTCATTCTAAGAAGTTCTTGTTTCGTTAGTATGATTTACTTGTTATGAATATCATTTCCTTCCTGCCGTAGCTTTAAGTTCAAGTTTCACTGATAGTCAATCGTATTCTCCTTGACGTTGATACTCGATCCCTTGGTTTACCATGATTACTTATCTTCCGCTGACGCTTCGTCTGTTCGGTTATCTTATTGACATCATAACTCGATCTTTTGGCGCGTCTTATTTGCTTAGCTTCACACCGATCCTACGTGCAGGAATGTCAGCATCCATCGCCTGACTATCGCACCAAGTGTCGTGATGGGAGATCGCGCGCGCAAGATGGTGCGCCTCAGCTGACGTCGCATTGTTCTGCCGACTCTTGACTGCGCAACACGCATTACTTTGCGCTCTTCGATAATAAAAGGTTTCGCCGAATTTTTATTTTATTTATATTTATTTTGTGGAAAGTGGCGTGAAGTAGATGTACTGATAGTAGTGCGCGGTTTTGACAGTTTTGATTGTTTTTATCCTTTCGTTATCTATGGTGACGTGTTGGAATCCTTTGATTGAATCCTAGTTTGCGCTTCTCGTTGGGTTTTCCACATTTGGTGCTTTGTTGTTCCTTTATCCGTTTTAACTCGTTATGGGATTTATCGATTGAAGTGCGCATACTTTGCGGTCTTCGTTGATTCTTCCTATACTTGTTTGCTTCGTTCCGGAGTTGTATTTGGTTTCGGGATTTGACAAAATTTTGTGCAGTCACTAATGGAGTCGGCAATCACGTAATGAAATGATTACATACTGTCATTACCACGACCAGCATTCTTCTATCAGATTCAAAAAGATTTTCCAATAGGTATGGTTTAAAACGGTTAGTTACCAAATGGTTTAAAAGCGGATACCTAGAAACATATCTCAGCCAAAATCCTGTAGATTGCTGTTAATTTAGGAGTGAACGGACTACACTAAAATGTGAGACGTTGTAGGGTGAGTATCTTGGCTTCAAACATTTCTGTGAAGAATAACATTATTCCACCAATTGTATAGAATATTGTACAAACTGTGATTTTCAATGTTTTGTCGTTCCTATATCTTCTATGTTTTATATATAAAATAGATGCAGATACAACAACAAAAATGTTTTGCTAGGTACTAGATCATGAAATATAGATGTCAGAAAGAAAAAGATTTTGTATTTAAAATAAACCGTTTAAATATTAAAATAAATGTGTAAAAGAACTGAATTTTCATGTCTCCAACACATGCTAACATATTATAAATTGATGTTAAAAAGCAAAAATGAAAATTTTCTATAAAAGTTTAACGTTACGGTTTTTGTTCAGTAATGTTTCAAGCAGTTTAGTGTGTTGAAGATTATTTTTTATTGATAACGATTGGTATAGTTCTATATTTCAGTTAGAATTGCCTATGTTAATACACAACGAAAAAAAGTTTAATTTTCTCTTACCCTGATTTTTCTGAATCCTGTTTTAAATCACATTCACTTTTACTATTCTTGAGTAGCAGTGCTTTTAACAGATCTTCCATTAAATGATCTTTTGCCCAGTAGGATCTTTCAGTGTTTTGTGTATGTTATGTTGTTAAATAGGTTTTGGAATTTGATATTTATTGATTCACACAGATTCAGTTTTTTACATACTGTATTTCACCACCATGTACAGCCATATGAATACACCGGATACACTCAGATAATTAACACGTGGCCGACGCCTAAGACAAAGGAGCGTCGTTAGAAGTCGTACCAACTTAGCATGTAGAAACTACTGATCATACCAACCTAATATTTCCTCAACATGTTGGCAGTAATTCTTCCAAGTAACTGTTTTAGCGAATATTATTGCATGTATTAATGTAATTTGTGACTCGCTGGCCATTAAGGGGGGGGGGGGGAAGGTTTGAAAATTTTTTCGAATTTTTTTATTTTTTTAATTGAATGCATAATATCTTAAGAATATTGTGTCAAAATTTCAAGTCGATTGTAGCAAAATTGACGATGTTACGAGTATTTTTATACATGTCGGATTTTACTACCTACCCGACCCGAGCGCGCTATTCTTACCTGGCAATTGTTTCGCTCTCTATATAATACCTAATATTACCCCCCAGATCTATTTATATAAATTTCGATTTAAGTACAAACCTCCTTATACCTGTACTGTATATTTTTTCAGTGTAGAGTATAATATTTAGAGTAACAGTAAAAATTCTATCGAGCAGACGTACACGTGCGTTCCTATATTCGCATCATTTTAGCTCCGTTTTCATTAAGTTTTGTGTTAAATTATTACTAAAATGCCTAAAAAAATTACAAGATGTGATAGACAATCAGCTGGTTCGAGATTATATCGACCTAGAAAAATTGTACCTCCGCATAAACGTAAAAACGAAGGCATTTCAACAAGTAGCGCGTCAGCTAAAAAAATTAAAGTGACCGTTGAAGATCAAGTTACGGTGGATCTTAAAACACATTATAGGATAATTGATTTTTTATTAGTCTTTTCGACAATTGCTACGCTAGTGAAATGTGGTGGAAAAGTAAATTTTCATTCGACTAAGAAAGAAGGCCTTGGATTTAACATCAAAGTGTCGTGCGAGAGCTGTAAACAGATTACAAATGTTCCGTCTAGTGCAAGAATAGGCTCTGGTATTTTCGAAGTTAATTATCGGTTTGTTTTCGTGATGAGGATATTATGCCTTGGATTAGTTGGCTGTGAAAAGTTCTGCGGCTTGATGGTCTAGTAAACACATTGAAGTTCATTACCACTACGTTCACGAATGCTTAGAAGAGAACAAGATAAACATAATTAAAGTAAGTACAGATGAAAATACTGCAGATATTTTTACGAAGGCACTGTGTAGAGAGAAATTCGAAAGGTTTAGGTCATTGATAAATGTAAACTAAGAGGAATGTAAATAAAGCAATCAGCGTTAAAGTTTCTAAGTAATTCGACAAAGCATGTAAATACGATAAAGTGTACAGTATAAATGTAAAGAAGCGTGCTAGGAAGATGATACATTTACACTGTACATGTGAATGTGTGTGTAAGCGTCGGAGGGCGTCCAGGTCTTAGTTGGGACAAAATACGATAGGCAGTCGTTTAGAAGCATCTGGAAGAGTCAGTTCACAACAAGCGTGCGTGCGAGTAGGTTTACGAGGTCTTCAGAGTATAAGATATATGTATAACTGTTGTGCTGTGAAATAAAGTAAATTATTTATATTTCCAATCCCTGCTATATCTTTACAGTTTTCAAAAGGTTTTTGCCCCATACTGTGATAAGTCTGCTGCCCCATTGCGTATGTTTAGCGTTATAGTCTCCTCCAGCTATGAATCTATTGCCCAGGTCTTCGAGGAATTTGTCGAAGTTTTCTGTGGAAATAGAATGTCTGGGAGGACAATATACTGCTGATGTGGTGATCAAACCATGCCAATCTTCTATTGCTACGTTTGTGGCTTGGAGGTAGTCCTTCTGGAATGACGGAAGCTCATGGTGTTTTATGCTGGTCTTGATGATAATTCCGGTGCCGCCGTGGGCCTTGGATGTTGGGTATGGTAAAAGTTATAACCATTTATTTTTAGGTAATTTTTGTCGGTGAAGTGAGTTTCGGATATGAGCATATGATAATGTCAATTTGTTGTTTTTTTAGGAAGAGTTCTTGTTCGTATTTATGCTGAGCTAGACCGTTAGCATTCCAAAGTGCTATGCGTATTGGTTTTATTTTACGTCGGAGCGTGTTAATTTGTCCACGATGATTGTAAGTAATGATAGCAAGTTATTAATTTGCTCTGTTTGTCGATTAATTTTTCAAGCCTATTGTAGTTATCCGTGTTTTGTGAACTGGGAACATTAATTTGTGATTGAGCACTATAGATTTTCAGTCTGCTCTTATTTCCTTGAGCTACATGTGCATTAGAGATTTGAATGTCAATGACATCATCAATGAAGATTGGTGGGGAAGAAGGATCTTTTTGCATATGTTGGTTTATTAATGTTTCAGCTACATCCATAGAATCGTCTGAAGATTCTAATATTGCGAATTTTGTATCATGGCTTGTTGACGGTTCGTTGTGACTAGTGTTTACATTTTTTTTAACTACATCTAACTTACATTTTTGCGGTTGTTTGTGTGATTTGGAAGATGGAATGAGATTATCCTTTTGCCACGGAGTAGGTAGAACAAAGCGATTATAGTTTTGATCATGAGAGCCTGATCGAGTTACCTGGGCCATCTTCGAGCTAGTTAATTCAAATAGTCGAGAGGCTATAATTTGGATTAAAGATTAGAAATGTCAGATTTTCCACGATTAAGTTTAGTAAACATTTGTTTTATTTCTGTTTCAATTCACTTTTAACAAGTACAGTACAAAGTACAAATGTGCTAACGCACCGGATACACCGAGATAATTAAAACGTGGCCGGCGTCTAAGGCAGAAGAGCGTCGTTAGAAGTCGTACCAACTTAGGTTGTAGGAAGTAGTGATCATACTAACCCACTATTTCCTCAACAAAAGTCAATTTAATTATTGCGCGATTTTGCTATTCTTATTCTTGCATATTTCGGATAGAAAGTATAAATATTTTTGTACAATAATAGAATCAAATAGGTTGTTGTATATACTGGTGTGGAACTAAGTAGGTTCCTGTCCATGCCAGCGTGGACCCCAATAGATTGTTATACAGGGTGTTTGGCTACAGGTGCAAAAAAATTTAAGGGGCGATTCTTCAAGCTAAAATAAGATAAAATCAAGAATAAACAAAATGCGTTTTTGGCTTTGTTTTTTAGTTATTGACAATTAAAAGTTAGCCGAAATATCTCTGTGCGCGAGTGAATCTCCTTACACGAGCGAAAGCAGCGGCGTGCAGGGAGATTTTCAAATCGATCGAAGAAGATTACGACATTTGAAGATGTAAATCATCCTGTGCGATGTTGTGTAAGAAAAATCGTAGATTAAATATTATACCTGCCTACTCATTAAAATCCATAACAGTACATCGAAAATCACCTCATAGAATTTTCAAGTAGAGAGGATTCAAGTAGGAATGTTTCCTCTAATCCTTAGCCTCCTTAAGTAATTAATAAATAATAGTACATATGAACAATGTTTATACAAATTTCGCACATGTACCGCGATCGTCCGATCCACGCATGCAGAAAAATCACATACGCAATGAACATTCTTGAGATACTATTAAATGTGGTCGAACGCTGTCTTACATGAACCACACACATTTTCCACACAAATTACTAATCCCTGCATATTGCAATATTCACATGAATACACATGAAATAAAAAACGAAGAAATGAAAAGAAACTACAAGAAAAATTCTTTGAACTTATATTTGAAGGATTAATTAAGATGTCGTTTTACGGAGTAATGTGTAATAATATATGTTGAAGTGGTCAGCACTTCTAGAAAAACTCTACATCTGTACTGTTTAGTTTCCTCAGTCACTGAAGCTATTGAGAGTGCATAGACAATAGACAGGCGGCGATGGCAGACCATATGTTTTAGAGAGACAACGTTGACTTCGGGGTTTTTCATTGTCAGGGTAACACTGCCAGCGTGTGGATCTAGACCAACTGTATTCATACTTGTATCCACTCATACTCATTAAATATATTTGCTACTTTTACAATTTATCCACGTGTTCTTCAATCAATACAACCACAATAACCTCAACAGGTTATGGACCCAGAGTTGTAAATTGTAAGGTAGCAACTCGAAGTAAATAAAGTGGTAAACTGTTGTGCTTAGTAAAGTGACTGATAGTGCGAAAAAAAAATGGAATCAGCAAGATCGAGATGTTACGTGGCGAAGAAAACTGGCTCCAGTGGCGTTTTCTGATGCGTACACTTTTGGAGGAAGATGACGACCTGATCAACGTGTGTGAAGGGAATCTGTGTCATCCAGCTAACAGCGCGGAGAAAGCAATTACTCGCGAAAGATTTTTGAAGGCAGATCGAGTAGCGAGAAAATTAATTGTGATCTCAGTAGGAAGGAACCGTTGGATCTTCTTTTATGTTGCACAACAGCACATGAAAAGTGGAACAAGTTGAATGCAGTATTTGACATGAAGTCGGATGAGAATCTAAATATGGTCCAGAAGCAGTTCTTCGATTTTAAGTGGGAAGAATCTGAAAATGTCTCTCACAACTTATCAAAGTTGGAGCTAATAGCGGCGAAGATGAAAGCCCTTGGGAGTGAAATTGGCGAGAGAATGCTGATAACACGCATTTTATCGGTATTACCAAACAAATTTGACCATTTTCACAGTGCGTGGGATTCGGTGGAAGAAGGAAAGAAGACCTTAGACAGGCTTAGTACCAGGCTGATGACGGAAGAAACCAGATGGAAGAAGGACGACCAGGAAACATCGGTGACTCTGGTAACAAAAGGTAACAATTATAAAAGGGAACAGCAGAAGCAGTCAAGCAAACGTGAGTACGAGAAACAAGGACCAAGCTGCTTCAATTGTGGAAAAGTTGGCCATCTAAAGAAGGATTGCTTTAGATGCTTTATATGCAAAAGGAAAGGCCACAACAGTAAAAATTGTTTTAAAAATAATAAAAGAAACAACAGTAGAGACAACCAGGAACCCAAAAATCAAAATCGAAATCACAGCGGAATTGGTCTATTAGGAAGCACCTCAACGATACAAGCAGTAAACCGTGATGTTTGGATAATCGACTCAGGAGCTACGGATCACATGACAGGACGACAAGAATGGTTCAGCGTCTTCGAAAAATTCGACAACACGGTGAAGATAGAGATCGGCGATGGTACGTTCATGGATGCTTGCGGCAAAGGAAAAATCAAAGTAGTGACTTTTGTGGACGGCAAATGGGTAGCATGTACAATGAACGATGTCTTATATGTACCAGGTATGAAAAGAAATCTATTCTCCATTAGATCTGTTGCAAGGAAGGCCATAGATTTCTGTATTTTAGAAGAAGGGAAAAATTGTATGTTTTTACAAAACCAGAAAGTAATAGCAAGAGGTTCTGTTATCAGAAACTTATATAAGGTCGATATGCGAGTTATTATACCGTCAGTTTGCAATCTTAACAATAGAGCAGAGTCAAACGCGGACACGCTGCAGGTATGGCACGAACGGCTATGTCATCAAAACATTAGACACGTTAAGGATTTTTTAAAGAACTCGAATATAAAAGTTGTAGAGGATAGTAACTTTTTCTGTGAAGGTTGCGCGTGCGGGAAACATCATAGATCGAGCTTTCACTCGACTAAACCTCGCGAAATTATTTATACGGATGTATGCGGACCTATGGAAGTCGAGTCATTAGGCAAGAAACTTTATTTTCTCACATTCAAAGACGATTTCTCAAAATTCACGAAGATTTACTTCTTACGACATGTCAGAAGTAATCGAAAAACTAAAAATTTTTTGTCTAGAAGTCGAAAATCAGTTCAAAAGTAAAATCAAAGAAATTCATAGTGATGGAGGGAAAGAATTCAAAAATAAAGAGGTTGAAGATTTTTTAAGAAGCCAGGGAATTAGGCAAACGACTAACGTCCCATACACTCCTGAACAGAACGGCGTCGCAGAAAGAGAAAATAGAACAATAGTAGAGGCAGGCCGGTCGATGCTATATCCGAAACCAAATCTCCCGTTGTTTCTATGGGCAGAAGCCATGAACACTGCAGTGCAGGTCATTAACAAGACCGGACCGACAAGACAGAACAATAAAATACCTTATGAACTGCGGTACGGGAAACCGCCAGATTTAGAAAAGTTTAGGATTTTCGGTACTGAGTGCTTTGCACACATACCTGCGGAAAAGAGAAGAAAACTCGACAAAAAGGCTAATAAAGGATATCTGGTAGGCTATCTAGATGACGGACGAGGGTATCGAGTGTACGTGCCGACCGTAAAAAATGTAATATTAAGCCGCAACGTAATATTTAAACCCGAAATAGAAACTGCGAAATTTGTCAATTTAAGTTTACCAAAAATTGTTGAGCGTGAAGATGTGTGTGCGCAGAGCGATAGAGCATGTACGTATGAAAGTGCAGAGAGTGAACATGAAGAACAACCTCGTGTAGCTAGCGAGAATGCGAGACAATTGAGAGATAGGAGTAAGATCAAACGAACCGATTTTTATGGTAGCCCAGTAATGTACGCAGCGGAAAAGTTACCGGTAGATTTTAACGAAGCGATGATATCCGAAAAGAAAGAGTTATGGGAAACGGCTATGAATGATGAAATGAAATCGCATCATGAAAACAAGACGTGGATTCTTGTAGAAAAACCAAAAGATCAAAGAATACTTAGTAATAGATGGGTTTTGACGGTAAAGCTAAATCCGGACAATTCGGAACGATACAAAGCGCGACTTGTGATAAAAGAGTGTTCGCAGAAAGAAGGCATAGATTACAAGGAAACCTATAGTCCCGTTGCTCGGTTTGACACAATTAGATTAATGCTTAGTATTGCTGCCAAAAATAATTTACACCTTGGACAGTTCGACATTAAAACCGCATTTTTATATGGAAGCCTGAAAGAAGACATCTATATGAAACAACCTAAAGGTTATGACGATGGTACGAATCGTGTTTTTAAATTGCTAAAAAGCCTACATGGCTTAAAGCAGTCTCCAAGATGTTGGACGGAACGTTTCACAAAACTTATTTCAAATTTAAAATTTGATCAGAGTAACGCAGATCCTTGTTTTTATATTTACACAGAAGATGACGAATTAATGTTGATGACCATATACGTAGACGATGGACTACTAGCAGCTTCAAACGAATTTCTAATCGATAAATTTTTCAGTAATTTAAGTAAAGAATTCAAAATTACGAGTTCGAAAGAAGTAAAGAGTTTTCTTGGACTTGAAATTAATAGATTAAAAGATGGGTCAATATTCATTCATCAGAGCAGATATATCGAAAGCGTATTAGACATATTTAATATGGATGGGGCAAACAGTGTTTCTACACCTATCGAGACTAATTGGAGCGAAAGTAACATAGGCAATAATGATTTTAACGCACCATACAGAGAAGCCGTAGGAAACTTAATGTTTTTACAAACCGTAAGCAGGCCAGATATTAGTTTTGCAACAAATATAGTGTCGAGACATTTAGAAAACCCGAACAAGTATCACTGGAAATTAGTCAAACGAATTTTGCGCTACATAAAAGGGACCGCAGACATGGGACTTTTATATACGAAAGCAGGCAGTCTCGAAACCTTTAGCGATGCTGACTATGCATGGGACAAAGAAACAAGAAAGTCGACATCAGGCGTTGTATGTAAGTATGCGAATGCGGCCGTTACATGGCAATGTAAAAGACAACAATGTATAGCTCTATCTACGACAGAAGCTGAGTATATCAGTGCAGCCTCAGGAGCGAAAGAAATTATGTGGCTGAAAAAAATATTTCGTGAATGTAAAATAGAGACCTTTAAGTATATGCTATGTGTAGACAATACTAGTGCCGTGAAATTAATTAAGAATCCAGAATTTCATCAAAGAAGTAAGCATATTGACGTAACATATGTAACAAGCGAAGAGCAACTGGCAGATATATGTACAAAAGCATTACCAAAACCAAGATTTGAATATCTAAGACAGAAGTTAGGTTTAAAAAGTAAAAGAGATATTAAGAGGTAATTGTTTGTAGAGACGTAGAGTTTTTTAGGGAAGGTGTCGAAATGGTTATCACTTCTAAAAAAAAAAAAAAACTCTACATCTGATCTGCTTAGTCCCCTCGTAGTTTTTTTTAGTAATAAATCAATTTGAATGGAAAAGAAAAAGGCGGCTGGCAAATGTATTTGTGAAAGCATTGACGAAATCAAGGTTCAAATATTTATGACAAGAGTTGAAGTGGTCAGCACTTCTAGGAAAACTCTACATCTGTACTGTTTAGTTTCCTCAGTCACTGAAGCCATTGAGAGTGCATAGACAATAGACAGGCGACGATGGCAGACCATATGTTTTAGAGAGACGACGTTGGCTTTGGGTTTTTTCAGTCTAAGGGTAACACTGCCAGCGTGCGGATCTAGATCAACTTGTATTCATACTTGTATCCACTCATACTCTAAATATATTTGCTACTTTTACAATTTATCCACGTGTTCTTCAATCAATACAACCACAATAACCTCAACAATATATGTGTAACAATTAATATACAGCCAAATAAAAAATTATATTTGTCGTGTTGAATAGCTCTTTTAACCTTTCGCTTTTGGATTAGGTTTTACTCCTTTTTGTTACTACGTGTCCTAGATATTCTAACTCTGGTTTCAAAAATTTGCATTTGTCCGGTTGTATTTTTAATCCTAAATTTCGTAATCTGTCTAATATAATAGCTAGATTTCAGTTATGTTCTTGGATGATGCTTCCGAATATTATGATGTGGTCTAGGTATACGAAACAGTTATTTCCTACTAATCCCCGTAGCACGCTATCCGTCATGCGTTGGAACGTTGCCGTTGCGTTTTTGAGTCCGAAGGGCATGCGATTATAGTGGAAGTGACCTTGTGGCGTTGAGAATGCAATTTATTTTTTAGACTTTTGTTCCATAGGTATTTGGTGAAATCTTGACGAGAGGTCTAGGGCTGAGAAAAATTTAGCTTTTTCTAAGTGAGTATTTCGTTCGAATTTGATAGAGGATATGTGTCTTGATCTGTTTGCTTGTTTAATTTTCTGAAATCTATAATGATTCTCCATTTTGTTTATCTGATGCATCTAAATTCTTTGGAACTACCCAAATTGGCGCGTTATATGAACGCATCGCGTTATCTGATGGTCCTATGATTTGTTTGTTTAATATGTCGTTGATTTCAGTTTCAATTTCTTTTTTATGACATTCGGGAGGTCTATAAGACAAACCTATAAACATCAGTCTGTTTTAAGTGTGATTGCATGTTCGGTTAAGTTGGTGCATGGTAGTGAGTCTGTTTCCATGTTAAAAACGTCTAGGTAATTGAGGAGGGGAGCATGAGGCGGGGATGGGTTCTCACTGTGTAAACCTCACGCCGCGGGAAACCCTGATGGATCTGATATTCTCCTATAGTCGGGTGGCGGCTGGTCGGTGCCTTTGGCACCCGTCAGTTTGCAGATCCGGTGCGGAGAATTTCGGAGAAGTTGGTCGGCCCATCCCGGCCAAGACAACTCACCTCACCTTCTCGTGGGGCTCCCTGTCACCATGCACCGGCCTTGTCCGGGGTAGGGTGCGAAAGAGTGAGTGGTACCTGGATGGAAACTTCTGTTGACGAACTTGGCGAAATTAATTTGAAGAAATATGGACAGGACAACGAAAAAGAAAAACGTTTACGGTGCAGGGGAGGGATACCCCAGTACCGGCGCAGTTGGTTGTAGTAAAGTGGGCCCCACTGCGTCGTCATTTCATGACCATGGCCAAGTGGGGGTGAATCGCCAGGCCCCCCGATTGGTTTCTACGTCTGGCGCGGCGACGAGGGTGTCGGGATCGGCGGACGGTACGCAGGGTACCTTTGCGTTGCCGTCCATGATCACTGGCGCCGGAACATCCTTCCTAGAAGGGATATGGAGGGCTCGCACGAGGTCCGACGACGAGGAATCGGCTGTCTCGTTGAGATCGAACGTATCGGCAGTGTCTGGGCAGTCCAGGGGTAAGAAGCGGAAAGTCCTCTGCACTTCCCTGGACATACCTGATGACCTCGTGCGAGATTTAAAGGCGGCCACGACCGCTGACATCGGTGTCGAGATGATGAGAAGAGCGCCTCAGGGACAGACGACCCACCCCTGAAGCTCGGCCTAGAAAAGAACCGGCGGCCTCGGTTCGCGCCACCACCGCCACCCAATTTCCATCGCTCCCTCGGGAGCAGCAGGGTGGTGAGTGGAGGGTGGTTGAGTCGAGGAAGAAGAGGAAGAAGGGAAAGGCGAAGAAAGCCGTAGAAAAGGCGGCGGAGAGCCATGACAACATGGATCGACCCGCGACGGAAGTACAGCCCGGAAAGAGGGCAAAGGGCTCCTCGATACTCAGGGCTGCAGCATCGACAGGGACATCGGCGAAGACCCCGAAAAGAGCACTGGTCCCAACACCAAGGAAGGCCACGCTCCCTCGCTTACCGCGATCATCAGCGGTTACTTTGAGCTTGAGCGAGGGGACTAAGACAACATACGCGGAGGTGTTGGCGACGGCTAGGAGGAAGATACCGCTGGCCGAAGTCGGCATCGAGACGGTTAGGATGCGTAAGGCCATGACTGGCGCTATCATCCTGGAGGTCCCCGGCGACAAAGACCGGAAGAAATCGTCCACCTTGGCGACGCGACTGACGTAGATCCTTGACCCGGCCACAGTCAAGGTCGCGGCTCCTGCCAGGATGGCGGAGCTGCGTGTGGTTGGGATAGATGTGTCTATCGCCAAAGAAGAACTGCGGGTCGCCTTGGCGCAGGCCGCGGGATGTGGCGCTGCGGAGGTGCAGATCGAGGAGATCGGCACCTCCAGATACGGCCTCGGCTCGGCCTGGGTGCGTTGCCCCTTGTCCGGCCCGCAAACTTGCACAGGCAGGGAAAGCCGTCCTGGGCTGGTCCACTGCAAGGGCAGAAGATATTGCCAGTGCTTCAAGTGCTTGGAGCTAGGACACGAGGAGGCGACATGCGTGTCCAAGGTGGGCCGGTCACACCTATGCTATAGGTGTGGCGAATCCGGCCACCGTGCCAGAGGGTGCCCTGCCTTGACACCCAAGTGCCCATTATGCGAATCCCTTGGTGTACCCGCCGCCCACTCTATGGGTGGGGCGGCGTGCAATCCCCCCAAGGCGAGAAAGACGAGGCGGGAACCTGTCAGGACACAAGGGCAGGACGGAAACGCGGCCAGCCAGCGGCGTGCAGGAGGAGACGCTGCTAAAGCGACAGATGGCCGGGAGGAGGCTATGGATTTGGTGACTGAGTGATCCGCCTCCTCCAAACCAACCTAGGCCGATCGAGGCGGGCGCAAGATCTGCTATTCCAGACCATCAGGGAGAGCAGGGTGGCCTTGGCGGTGGTGGCCGAGCCCTATCGAGCGACCGATTCCCTTGTCTGTGTCTCGGATCTGAACTCCTCGGTTGCTGTGACTTGGACGTCAACGGCAGGCGCATCTGCCTGTGGTACCCTCCTTGATCGCGGCGAGGGATTCGTCGCGATCGAGTGGCAGGGTATGGTAGTGGTGGGAGTGTACGTCTCCCCTAGCAGCGGCCGGGCCGCTTTCGACCACTTTTTGGATGGGGTCCGCGACTGCTTGGCTCAACACCTTCCCGGGCAGGTCCTTGTCCTGGGGGACTTTAACGCCCATGCCACGCAGTGGGAGAACACCTGGACAGACGCCCGTGGGCGAGCGCCGTCGGATTGGGCTGCAGGCCTCGGGCTCTTGCTCGTCAAAAGGGGCTCAACGAAGACCTGTGTAGCGAGGAGGGGATCATCCGTCGTCGATCTTACATGGGCGATCCCTGGTGCATTCCGACTGGTCTCGGATTGGAGAGTAGACGAAAAAACAGAGACTTTATCGGGCCACCTTTACATCTTCATGGAGGTGGCCCGCGAGGTCCCGCCCGCTGCAGGAGCCTGCCGCACCCCAGGAACGAGGCGCTCCCGTCCACCACCACGAAGGTGGCGCATAAAAGAGCGCGATACAGATATGCTCCAGGCGGCAGCCATAGTGGCCCCTTGGAGCTGGGAAGCTCCCAGGGCGCAGCGATGCGTTGATGAGGAGGCGGAGGCCCTCTGGCAGGACATGAGCGCGGCGTGCGACGCCTCTATGCCGCGATCCGTACCTGGTGGTAGACACACCTCGGCCGTATATTGGTGGAACCGTGCCCGCTGTGTATGCGCTCGTAGAGCGTTTCAGAGGGTCCGCCGCAGACGGATTTGCGACGAAGACGAGCTCTCCCGCTGTTACGAAGGATGCAGAGACATCCAACGTACCTTACAGCGGAAGATTAAAGTTGCGAAAGCCCAGCCCTGGATGGGCCTCGTCGAGGCGGTCGATTCCGTCCCGTGGGGACGGCCTTACTATATCGTAACAAAGAAGTTACGTCCATGGGTCCCCCCGCTGACCGCAACCATGGACCCGGAATTGCTGGCCAGTGTCATCGAGACATTGTTCCCACGGCGGGATGACGTCGCGAGACAGTCACGGTCATCCACCACTCCGCCGGCGGAGTTGCGGGATGACTTGGCCGTGACCGAGGAAGAGCTCTCGGTAGCGACGAAGAGGATGGTCTCTCGCGACGTGGCACCGGGTCCGGACGGGGTTCCAAGTCTGGTTTGGGTGGATTCGACGAATATCTTTGCTCCCCGTTTGCGGCATCTGTACAGCAGATGTCTGAGGGAGGGTGTCTACCCCCAAATATGGCGAACATCTAGGCTGGTCCTGCTGCGGAAGGAGGGTCGTCCGTTGGACTCACCATCCGCCTATCGGCCAGTGTGCCTTCTGGACGAGGTGGGCAAGCTTTTTGAGAGGATAGTTGCCACTCGCCTGGAGACCCATATGACGGAGAGGGTGTCCGGCTGGCACGATAGCCAGTATGGCTTTCGTCGGGGCCGCTCAACCGTGGACGCGGTAAACCGCGTGAGGGCCATGGTGGAGGCCATGGTTTCCCAGACTGGTGTCGCGTTGGCAGTGTCACTGGACATCACCAACGCGTTCAATGACATACCATGGAAAGCGATAGTGGAGGCCCTAGAACACTTTGGGGTGCCTCCCTATATTGTCCGGTTCATCTGAGCCTACCTGGATGACAGATGGGTCGAGTACACCGGCAGAAACCGCGAGGAGCGAGGGCCCGTCGAACGCGGTGTTCCGCAGGGTTCCGTTTTGGGCCCTATCCTCTGGATCATCGCCTATGACGCGGTCCTTCGCTGCCCCCTACCTCCGGGCACAGGCATGGTGTGTTACGCCGACGACACCCTGGTCCTGGCCGGAGGGCATTGGTGGTTCAAGACTCTGCGCCTTGCCGAGACTACGGTGGCACGTGCGATTCTGTCCATCTGGAGGCTGGGCTTGAGCGTGTCTCCCGCCAAATCCGAAGCCATTTTGATTTTACGATCCCCGACGGAGACGTGCACCTCCGCCCGGCCTTTGTATGGACATTGGCGGTGCAGAAGTCCGAGTGGCGCTCCAAATGAAATATTTGGGCCTCACCATCGACAGTCTATGGACGTTCGGGCCGCACTTCGAGCTCCTGGTCCCCAAAGTCACGGCCGCAGCCAACGCCTTATGCGGCCTATTGCCGAATATCGGTGGGGCAGGAATCGGAGTTCGCCGGCTTTGCGAAGAAATGGTTCGATCCCTTGTTCTTTACGGGGCCCCAGTGTGGGCGGAAGATTTGATGGCGAGTCGTCGCAGTCGCATCCTGTTGAGGAGGATGCACAGGACGACCGCCATCAGGATCGTAAGAGGATATCGGACCATATCCTATGTGTCAACGTCTATCCTGGCGGCTTCCCCGCCGTTCAAACTCCAGGCCTTAGCGCTCCAGTGGGTGTATCGACACCTGGGGGGTCTGGGCTCGGGCGGGACTTCCCTCCCTGACGCCAGACAGGCGATCTCGGACGTCCGTGAGGCGGCAAGGGTAGAGACCTGGAAGCGATGGCGCTCCGATCTCCTCGCCGAGGATGTGGTGCGGCCTCACCGGAGTGTAAGAGCTGTCCTACCCAATTGGGATGAATGGCGAAACCGTGGCGGGTTCCCGCTGACCTTCAGGATGATGCAGGTGCTAACCGGACACGGAGCGTTCGGAGAGTACCTGCTAAGGATTCGGCGGGAAGTGACGGACACCTGTCACCAATACCAGGAAGAGCGGGACACGGCGCAACACACGTTGGAGTTGTGCCCAGCGAGGGCCGAACCACGTAGTGTCCTGCAGCTCGCTATCGGCGAAAGTTTAACCCCCTCGGACATCGTCCATTCTATATTGAGGGGGCAACAGGAGTACCTCGCCTTCCCCCGTTCTATGCTTCCCCCATTCGTGCTATGTCTGCTGATTTCTTCTTTTGTAGTAGATACTGGCTTATTTATTTATTTATTTATTCGGGACGAAATGCTTCCAAAATGACTTTCAACTTTTTCTTTTGCTATTTCTTCATTGACTTTATATTGTAATTCGTGCCTGTGACCCATAATTGGTATGCGTACGTCCATATCGGTTTGAAAATAGTTCTGTGGCGGCACTCGACAGCAAAATACCACCACTCGACAGCAACTAGTATCGGACGACGGCAGCGCAGTGGTTAGCGCCTTAGGTTACGAACGTTCGGAACTCGGGTTCAAATCTCGGCGACCGTAGGCCGCTTTTTCTTCAACGACATGCTAAATAAGAAGAAAGCCGCAGTACCTCAGCTTGCGACATTTACACCCGCAGCAGAACCTAACTCGACCTCTATACAGCTAGCAGTAGCACTTATCACTCCAACAAACACAACTATACCGGCTACCGCAACTAACTAACAAACTAACATGTACACCTCAGTTCTATTATGTATCAGTTTGTTATAGGTTGTTAGTTGTAATTTGTTGCCAAGGAACTACCAGTTTTCTATGTCTTTCGTTTAATTGCTTTATCTTTTTGTGGGTATGCATTTTTTATAAAAGTTTTTGTCTCAGTGTACTTCGATATATTAATATAATATAATATTTCGCTGCTTCTTAGTGGTGAAAATGACGTATATAGATTTTGTAGTATTGATTTAAATCCTCTATGTTTTTAGCCAATGTTTTATTTCGTTGATATGTCGTTGTAGTTTATTTGAGGCTTCATGTGGATCTTTTTTAAAATGTATAATTTTATAGACATTCCGAATGGGATTACTTCGGCATATTTCAATTTCAAATAATTATACAACTGCTGTGACTATCTTGTTACATCCTATATTTAGACGTAATGGAACGTGAGAATCGTAACATGATATAGAGTATCGCGAAAACGATAATCAATTGTCATGATAATAAAAGTCAGGACTTTGTGTCACGTGAAAACGTACCTTTACGGGCATAACATTAAATGTCATCACTTTTGTCATTGTAAAAACCAGATGCCACATAGTCGGTCGTGACAGAGCTGCCCCGAAATTACAGGTTTGGCTTTCTAATGGTATTGTCGCTACAGTTCTTACGCAATCCGTATGGACCACGATCATATATACAGATTTTTAAACTCTGGTGATAGAGACTGTCACGATTCAAGATTCAACATTTATTTTTCTCTTGAATTCCAAAATTAATTTCCAAGAGATGACAGTTTTGACAGCCAATTGCTCTCATTTAGCCCAACGGAAAACATTCACTGCTTACGCTGTTTGTTAGTTACAGTTATTTCGTGTATTCTAGGTATAGATTAAAAAATTTATTTTGTATGAAATGAAACGAAAGAATTTCGTTTCAACAAAAAATTTACAAAGCGCAATTCAAAGATAGGTAAGAAAAAATATTAACGGAGAAAAGGTAAACCTGCTGAAAATATGTTGGATGAAGTTTTGCAAAGGTACATCGTATGCTATTTTATATAAAACACCGATGGAGCGTACAGAATTTAAGACGTTAGATTTATCACCCACATGTCGGGGAATACCGCCAAAATTTGAAAAAATCTCCCTGGCGCCTTTGTATACCGATGCCAGACCTATTCATATGAGGTATTGTTATGGGTGATAGCGCTACTACTGTATTTCTTCTAATTTAAGTATCGTGGAAGAAAAATCGGACTACGGGCGCCGGAATTTGAAAACCCGGGTCCCGAACGTTCGTAACCAAAGGCGCTAATCACTGCACTGTCGTCGTTCGACTATAGTTGATGTCGAGTGCCGCCACAGTACCCCCTTACCAGTGATAACATTTCTTCTTTGTGTTGTGCATATGGTCGCATGACTTCGGTCGTTGTTTCCGTGTGCGGTTGCGAGAGTTCGGCATCTGCTGATTTGTCGTTTCAATGCGGGGTAAGGCGTTGACCGCTTGTTGTCAAACTCGTGCAGATGTTGCGCGAAGTCTTCGATGTGACGGTGGATCTGTCGGTACAGTGCGGGTGTTTTAGCGTACGGTTGTAGGTCTCCGTTCTTCTTTAGTATGTAGCGACACATGAGCAACTCCGGGCAAAAACAATGTCGCCGTTGAGGGAAACCATCGATCCGAGTCAAATTTGAATTTTCTGACTCCCCCCCCCCCCTCGACCAGTATAAATAAGCGGACACGATCGCGAGCGAATCAATTATTAACAGTTATTGACAGTTATCAGTTATCAGTTATCAGTTATCAGTTAGCGTTATCGATTTATTTATCGAATTATCATCCTCGTCATTATTGCGAGTCTCAATATTATCCGTGAGCATTTAATATATTATCCGGCGACCACGATTGTACTACGTCTATCGACGGTTTTTTATAATTTATTTATTTATAATTTATATTCATCCTATTTATTGCGAATGTATTTGACGTTGCTACAGCAATACGATTATAGTCATTCTATCTAAGAACCTTCAAACTCCTCTCAATCCGCTACAAGTATGACGTGCAAAGGTGATATGCCTATGGGCTTTGCGTTGGCTGCATCAGTCTTGGCTCGGTCATCGTCTCGTATCCTGTCACCTACTTGCGTCGATCGGAGGTGAGGCGTCGAGGTTTGTTGAAGACAGAAGGGCCGTTTCGTGTTCGTCGTAGCGGTAGATCCAGTTTCCACAGTCTTAGATTCGCAGTGATGAAGTCTCGGTGGCCTTATCATGGTCACCTCTTTTCGCTGTCGATCACGTCGGGGTCACCAATTTGAGGTGTAATAGTTGTGGGTGATAGTGCTACTACTGTATTTGTTCTAACTTAAGTATTAGTATTATTAGTAAATTAGTAGGTATTTGAAAACCCGGATCCCGAACGTTCGTAACCAAAGGTGCTAACCACTGCGCTATCGTCGTTCGACGATAGTTGCTGTCGAGTGCCGCCACACATACGAAAAATATAAGGATATGGAGCAGTTATTACCTTATATACCTCCTGTGCATCATGAATATTTCAAAACACTGCTACATAAAGATCATAAGTAAATATCAATATCTCATCATAAGTTTAACAATATATAAATATAATTAACTTTCAAAATAAAAAATACTACTATTTTATTTCTTGTTATTATTTATAAACAAAATTGGATTAATACAAAATATATTTTGTCATATTTAATTTTTCATAATTGAAATTGAATGATTTTTACAATTGATTAATTATGAAAATGGCGTAAGTCCATTTACAGCCATATATTATTTTAGTTAAATTCGCCTAAAAGAAATTTATATAATCAAATTACATATTGATAAATTAGTAGAAACATTGCGGGATTTCGGTTCGGGTCGGGGCGAGGGTGGCACGCGGCCGGAGAGCTCTGTGGAAAAAGTGAAGTGTGAAAGGAAAAAGGAAAAGGAAGCATAAAGAGGCACGAAGAAGGGTAAATAAAGAATGAGCATACGAGGATAAAGCAAAAGAAAAGAGAAAAAGAAGTTAAAAACGAGAATGAGCTACAAATAAGAAAAACTAGAAAAAAGGAGGTTAGGAGGCCAGAAACGCGACAAAACAAAGTAAGGTAGGGAAACGGCAGATGACGACAAACAGAGGAAGACCAAGGAACACTGCTAAGGCGGGAAATAAAGCAGACTTCAATATTCGAAAAACAGGTGGAGGAGATGAAGGGGGAAATAAAAGAGGAAAGGGAAAGAAAGGAAAGAGAGAGAGAGAGAGAGCCAGAGAGAAAGGAGAGTGGGTAAGGAAAAAGAAAGAATTATTGGGTAGAATCAGAAGAATTGAGGAGGATCAGGACAGGACAGAAAGAGAGAAAGAGAGAAAAGAAGAAACATAGTAATCAAAGGAGTGGACTGGAACGAAGGAAGCAATGAAGAGATAGTAAAGGAGTTCATAAACGAAAAAATGAAGATAGGGGCAGAAGTAGAAGAAGCACATATGATAAAGGTAGGGGGCAAGAACACAATAATAGTGGCGACGATGAAATTGATGGGGGAAAAAATAAGGATAATAAAGGAGAAAAACAAATTAGGAAAGGGTGTATACATAGACGATGATTTGACAAGAAAAGAAAGGAAGGTACAGCAACACATAGGAAGGATAGCCAGAGAAAGAAAGGAAAAGAGCGAATATGTAAAGATTGGATACAAAAAACTAAAAATAGAAAACAAATAGTACAGGTGGAACGAAAACGAAGAGGGGCTGAAGGAAGAAAGAAAGAGAGGGGAAGAAAAATGAAAAAAGGAGAAAAAGAGGGGGGACTACAACGAGGATGAAAATGTGCTTCTGGAATATAGCAGGACTAATAAGTAAGGGCAAGGAGGTGTGGGAATATCTGAAGACATTTGACGTGATCAGACTCACGGAAAGATGGATAGAGGAAGGCAAATGGGAAACGTTAAAATATAGACTACTCAAAGAATTCGACTGGAAATGCAGGGCAGCAATGAGAGTAAGAAAAAAAGGAAGAGCAAAGGGGGAATAATAACGGGTGTAAATAAAAAATTAAGAGAAATAGAGTATAAAGAAATAAGTGATAATATAGTTGAAAGAAAAATAATATACAATGACAAGACGTATAGGATAATGGTAATTTATAATCAAGATACAAAAGGGACATGGAAAAAAAGAGGAAAGAGTAGACGAAAGAGAAGAGGAAGTGATGATCATCAGCGGAGATTGGAACGCAAGAACGGGAGAAGAGGGAGGGTCGATAAACGAGGATCTAGGGAAAGAAAGAAACAGACGATCAAAAGACAAGACAATAAACATGGAAGGAAGAACACTGCTAAAGTATCTGGAAGAGAGAGGCTGGACGATAATCAATGGCAGAGATAAAGACGGAGAGGAGTGGACTTATATAGGGGAGAGAGGAAACTCAGTAATAGACTATGTGATTGGCAATCAGGAGGCGACAGAAGAAATAATTGACATGAAAGTAGGAAAAAAGAACAGGGTCAGACCATATGCCGTTAGAAATAGAAATAGGAATAGGTCGGAATTACAAAAAAATGAAGGAAAGAAGGAAGAAGAGAAGGAGAAAAAGGAATGGACAAACGAAAGTGTGGAAAAATACTTGGAGGAATGTAAAGACTGGATCTGCAATGGAAGAACAGTAGAGGAAATGTGGACAGAAATCAAAAAGAAGATAAACGAAGCAATGCCAAAGAAGAAAGTGAAGATAAGGAGATGGGGCATGGGAGAGAAAGCGTGGTACGACAAGGAATGGAAAGAGAGGAAAAGAGAGATGAGAGGGAAGGTGACAATGTTTATGAAAGGAAAGTGCAGTAGAGAAGCTCTCATAAAGGAGAAAAGGGCATTCAAACACTGGTACAAACAAAGAAAGGAAAACACGAAGAAGAAGAAATGGAGAAAATCAAGAAGATCAAAACAGAACAAGAAGCATGGAAATACATAAATAAATATAGAAGAAGAAGAGAGGGTATAGATAAGAAACTTGAAGGAGAAAAAGGCAATGGGGGAAGACGGGTTGGAAAATGAAGTATGGAAGTACACACCGAAGGAAGTGGGGGAAGCGTTATGGGTTTTGTTAAGGAAAATATGGAATGGGGAAGGGATACCAGAAGATTGGAAAAAAGGTGTAATATGTCCGATATACAAGAAGGGGAACAAGAGAGTAGCGAAAAGTTACAGAGGAGTAACATTAATGGACACAGCATACAAGATCTACGCAGGGATACTGGACGAACGGTTGAAGGCAGAGGCAGAAACCAAACTGGAAGAAAGTCAAGTCGGATTTAGAAAAGACATATCATAGACAAACAGTTGAGTAGAGAAAAAGGAAAACTATATGCTTGCTTTGCGGACTTAAAAGCGGCGTTTGACAGGCTAAACAGAGAGAAATTGGAGGAGAAAATGAGAAAAACTAATTCGAAGGATAAAAGAGTTGTACGCAGAAATAAAGAATGTGATGAGAATCAGGAATAACAACACAAAAGAATTTTGGACAGTGACGGGAGTCAGAAAAGGATGCCCGTTGAGCCCGACGTTATTCAACATCTACGTGGCGGGGCTGGAAGAAGAATTAAGGAAAGGACAAGTCGGGGGCATAGTGATAGGAGAAATGAAGGTACTGACATATGCAGACGATATTGTGCTGATGGCGGATAGAGAAGAGGAACTAAAGGAAATGTTAAAAAGATTCGAAAAATTTGTAAAGGAAACCGAATTGGAACTGAGCACGGAAAAGACCAAGATAGTAGTTTTCGAAAAAGGAAAGAACAAGAAGAGACAAAGAAAATGGAAATGGGGAGAGTGAGAGTTAAAAGAAGTGGAAGAGATACCTAGGGTATATACTACAGAAAAACGGCAGTGATGAGAAACACATACAAGACAGGAAAAAGAGAGCAACAATAGCAATGAAGAAAACATAGAGCGTGGGAGAAACAATCATCAAACAGAACTATAAGAGAAGGGTGAAGATGTTAGGAGCACTGGTAGAGAGTATGGCGCTGTTTGGAGCAGAGGTATGGGCTGGAACATGGAAGAAAGGCTGAATAGAACACAAAGAAGATATGTGAAATGGATTTTAGGTTTCGATATGACAACACCGAATTATGTATTGATAGAAGAATGCAAGCTAACAGATATCAAAGAAAAAGCACTAAGAAGATCAGCAAGGAATGAAGGGAAAGCCATAGAGTCAAAAAAGGAACTAGTAAAGGAATGCATTAAGGGAGGAGAGAGAAACTGAGGGAATGGCCAAGAAGGGAAAAGAGCAAGAAAGAGAAAGAAGGAACTAGAAGAGATGAGAAATGGAGGGACACGAAGGGAAGCAAGAGAAGAACAAGGAAGGATGAGAGTAGACCAAATTATAGAAGAAAGGAGAAAGAGAGAAGCAGAAGAGAGGGGGAAAAGGATAAGGGAGTCAAAATATAATAAACATTAGAGAAAAATCGCCAAAGAAGAGTTACCAAAATACTTAGAAGGGACGATGAAGTGGAAGGACAGAAAATATTAGTAAGATTCAGACGTGGAAACGAGACCAAAGCAACGAAATACTGGAAAGAAGAGGGAGAAAAAAGATGCAGATTATGTAAAAGGAAAGAAGAAGACCTGAGGCACGTAATAGAAGAATGCGAAATAACGGGAGGACCAAAGGACACAGAAAAAATACTAAACGAGATTGGAGAAGGACTAATGGAATTGAAAACAATAATAGAGAAGAGAAGGGCAGTACAAGACGGGGAGGAACGACAATCAAGAAGCACAGCAAGCAGGCAAAAGCCCAAAAGTTGCCATAGTTTTAGAGATAGATTATATAACGGAGTGCAATATAACAGAGTGGATAAGAGGGGAGGTAGATACATAAGAAAAGAGTTTCGAGTTTAGTTAGATAGATATAAGGGAGGAGGCAATAAGGTAATAACGCCACAAGACTGAGAAAATGTAAAAAGCGTGATAGGTAAACGAGATGTAAAACCGAAAACCCGTCCAAAGCCGAAAGGTATGGACTAAGTAAAAATAAATAATAAATAAAATAATAGAAACATTGCCAGACTAGGCATAATTAATTTATATATTTTGGAATTAATTAATATGCTGACAATTAATATGCTAATTTTCTCGAAACAATAAAAAATGGACTTGCATTACTTTCAAAATAAACGGTCCATATACCTATTCTCAGTCTTCTTTCGACAGCCGAAGAGTGCGGACGTGTGTCTAGTGCCCAGTGCAGTTCACAAAGAAGTGACGACCCCCCGTCGATAGTGAGTCGAACCGGAAAAAGGAAGGAGAAAAATAAAAACCAAGTGCTTTCTAAACCTACTCGTGATAAATCCAATACCACCAAACTCTAAACCAAATCATAGCCTCTCGACTAGTTACTTCAAATCGAACTAACTAGCTCGAAGATGGCCCAAGATTCAAGAACTGGCCCCCACGTGCAACACTTCAACCGCACCGTCCTACCTCCCCCGTGGCAAAAGGATAACGTATCCCACCAGACAAATCACCCCGCCTGCACCAAAAAACGTAAGATCGACGCAGGTAAAAAACATGTAAGCACCAGCCAGATTGAACCTTCAACATGTCACATCAGCACATACAACAGATATTCATTACTGGATTCCACAGACAACTCGATGGACGTGGTCGAGGCACCAACGAACCATCACACACAAAAAATTCCTCCCCCTCCACCAATCTTCATTGACGACGTTATTGACATCCAAACTATGACAAGATCCATAGAAATGGAAATCAACAAAGAGGACTACACCGTCAAAATTAAAAACAATCAGGTTAAAATCCTGCCCGCCAACCCGGACTCCTACCGGAAACTAACCAAACTACTCAAATCGCTAAATGCAAATTTCCACACCTACCAACTAAAACAGGATAGACCTTTTCGAGTAGTACTACGAAACATCCACCACTCAGCAAATCTAGAAGAATTAAAACTCGAGCTCCTAAATCTTAGCCATGAGGTAATCAACATCACTAACATAAGGCACAGAATCACTAAAAACCCGCTATCGTTATTCTTTGTTGACCTAAAACAAAGCACGAATAACAAAGAAGCCTATAACATAAATCGGCTAATGAATTCGGTGGTAAAAATCGAACCACCCTTTATAAAAAAGGAGATAGTCCAATGCAAAAGGTGCCAAAGATACGGCCATACACAAAAATATTGCAACCGCAACCACCGCTGCGTTAAATGTGCAGGCACCCATCCCACCGACCAGTGCTCAAAATCGCCTGATACCCCTGCTAAGTGCATCCTCTGCCAAGGTGAGCATCCTGCGAACTACAAAGGCTGCTCAGCCTACAAGACTCTATACAATAACAAGTACCCCAAACCCAGACCCAAGGACCCATCCCATCAAACACCAACTACAAGAAAATTCACTACCCCCCCAATCTCGTACTCACAGGTACTTCAAGGAAATCAAAGCAGGC
>JACXIT010002180.1:0-19930 GCA_014737525.1 Bombus difficillimus | reverse complement strand
TTGGATGCGCCACCGTTCCCAGGTCTCTAGTCTCGCTTCTTCCCGGACTTCGAGAGCGGGCCGGCCGGCGGAAGGCGGATCCCCGGTCGAGCACTGGCCCCGCAGGTGATTGTGCACCCGTCGGAGCGCCAGGGCCTGCAACTCGAATGGAGGAGACGCCGCCAGCGCGGTCGCCGACGCGTAGGATATAGTCCGATATCCTCTGACGGTACGTATGGAGGTCGTCCTCTGCAGCCTTCTCAGCAGCACTAAGCTGCGGCGATTCTTTAGCAGATCTTCCGCCCACACTGGGGCCCCGTACAGGACCCTGGATCGAACCACTCCCTCGTACAGTCGCCGAACCGCGACCCCGGCTGCGCCGATGTTCGGTAAGAGGCCGCACAAGGCGTTGGCTGCGGCCGATACTTTCGGGATCAGCTGTTCGAAATGCGGCCCGAACGTCCATCGACTGTCGATAGTGAGGTCCAGGTACTTCATACGGTAGCCCACCGGAACTTTCTTCCTCTTCACGCTCACGCGCAGGCCTGGAGGAGCGGTCCCTCTGCGACGTTGGTCGAAGAACCACATAGCCTCGGACTTGGCAGGTGACACGCCCAAGCCCAGCTTCTCGATGGCGCCGACCACGCACGCCACCGCGACTTCCCCGAGTTGGATGGTCTCGTGCCAGTAACTTCCACCGGCCAGGACCAAGGTGTCGTCGGCGTAGCACACTATCCCTGTGCCTGGCGGCATCGGACCACGAAGGACCGCGTCATAGGCGGTGATCCAAAGGATAGGGCCCAGAACTGAACCCTGTGGAACTCCCCGCTCGATGGGCCCTCGCTCTTCGCCATTTCTGCCGGTGTACTCGACCCACCTGTCGTCCAGATAGGCACTGATGACTCGGACGAGATAGGGAGGCACCTGAATATATTCCAGGGCTTCCATTATCGCCTTCCACGGTATGGCGTTGAACGCGTTGGTGATGTCGAGAGACACTGCCAGCGCAACCCCAGTCTGGGAAACCATGGCGTCCGCCATGGACCTCACGCGGTTCACCGCATCGATGGTGGAGCGGCCCCGGCGGGGCCATCTTCGAGCTAGTTAATTCAAATTGAAGTAACTAGTCGAGAGGCTATGATTTGGTTTAGAGATTGGTGGTATTGGATTTTCCACGAGTAGGTTTAGAAAGCACTTGGTTTTTATTTTTTCTCCTTTCTTTTTCCGGTTCGACTCACTTTCGACGGGGGGTCGTCACTTCTTTGTGAACTGCACTGGGCACTAGACACACGTCTGCACGCTTCGGCTGTCGAAAGAAGACTGACGATTCAACATTCTGGCGCGAAACTAATATAGATGCGGATGAGAAGAAAACGAAACATATCATCGAATTATTAGCCGTTCGCCGAAAAACTCTTCCCCAACGCAATGAAACTCACTGTATGACAGTATAAGAGAATTACTGAATGCAGAATCGAAATTATCAAAAGTAACTGAAATATTGGGTATACTATCATTCACTTTCACAGACATTGAATTCCTAAAAGGATATGAGCGTTGTATGCGATTAATTGCATATGCTTTGGATAAGCTGCAAGGGAACCGTGTCTGTATAGGTGACATTGTTCAGTGGATTTTGGCTGTAGAACATAATTTGCAAGATATATGAGTCGTAGAGAATGATACAAAAGCCTTGAGGTATTGCGAACCCTTATTGCGAAAACTTTATTTGATATCATGTTTAGAAACTCGGTTTCATCATTTGTACGATTTTTCGGAGAGTGCAAATTATTACATAATTGCGACTGTTAATCATCCAGCGTGAAAGTTACGGTGGATTCTAAATGATTTAGTGGAAGATAGGCGCAGTTATATTAAAGAAATAGCGTTAAAAGCTTTGAAAGAAATATCAGCTGCAATACAAGCAAAGTACAAGGTACGACAGAACTGGATGATTTCTTTTCATTCATGGAAAAACCTAGTGAGGATATTGCTGACAATGATTGTAACATTGCGGAACTAGAATTGTTGCGATACTCAGGTGATAATGATTCACAAATTCAAAATACCACGAAGTACAAATATATGAAACGGTTATTTTTAAAATATAATACACCGATTCCACCGTTTGAAAGATAGTATAGCTTTCTGAAACCTATTTTCATCGTCAAGATATATTAAAATATCTTATTTTATGTTTTACTTTATCGAAATAAAAATATTTTATTTCGCGAAATTTCGTTGTCTATTTAAAATAGAACAGCGATTATTTAAAGTAGAATTTGAAACACATTTTCTCCAAATTTTACCCAGCTCTGGTGCATAGTACACGACATATGTGTATCTTGTTATTAACTTTTATAAGACTGTAGATTTGCATCTAACATAACGTATTATTGTTATTCGTACATAGTTGGTCATACTTTTACTAATACAATTACATTCACACTGAACTTTCCCTCTTGCAGTAGCTGTGAAAGCTGATAAGTGTAATAGAGAATATAAGTTAATAAAATCTAGTTTAAGCAAAGTAATTGACACAAATAATCATCATTTACTTACAATAATCAACAAGTATTTACATATCCGGTATTCGCTGGAGTAACATGCACAGCGTCAAAATAACAAAATGGAGCTTAAAAATATATCTTCGTAAAAAAAAGTTGCAATTCTTGAAGGAGAAAATATCACATCTCATAACAGAAGAAAGTAGGCGAATTACCTGAATGTATGAGTTACATTTTCTTACATGAAATTATTAAAAGTATTTCAGCAAAAATAAAGATTTTATTTCATTTTAAATTTGATTCAACCGTGTATTTATCACTCATACTAAATAATCGGTTGTCATGTCCCTCTCCCATTCATATTACAATCCATGCATATAGGAAGATTTACAATATGTTGATTAAATTTTTGTAGTTACATACCATACACGCGCATTCATTTCTCACAATAATCCAACAGTTTTCGTTCCCGTTCTATTATTTCTGATAACTCGTCGTGTTTTTGTTGATGTTTATATACGTTTATGAATTTTGAAACAAAAATATTTATTATTATAGGAAAAATTTGAAATAATCTGCCAGAATTATTTGAAATGTTACTATTATTTGTAAAATATAATACCGATGGTATCTGACGAAATATGTTGCGGTTCGCAACTTATGAAAATGTTTGTGTTTCAATTGTAGAATCAGTACATCAATACTCATTTCGAGTGTTCTTCCACGCTTTCCCCATCGAAATAATTAATCCTAACATTTTTTTAATCTACACATTTGTTACATTATCCCGTTTACGAATCCCGTTTTACGATATTGCCGAATTACTTACAGCCACCGTAACATGAGCGTTGGTAAGAAATTGTTCAATAAATGATGGCATCCGAATCCATATCGTTTAATCCTTTGTATTCAATAGATAATACTCTTGCTGCCACTTATTTGATATCACTTTTTGCCAACGCGGGTGGCGAGTGATAGGAAGCTATCTATGACTGTCTGAAGCTGAATTTACGCTTTTTCACTTTAATGGAATACGGTGGATGATTCTTTCACAATGAAAGTAAAAGATGAAGGCCAGAGTGCTTATACCACATCACAGGATGAATGCTCCGGATGAACACTCCATAGATGCTCGCCGCGGATGAATCATTAATCTTTGAAATGTCGAGAAGTGAAATAACGAATGTCAAGCGACAACAACTAATGTTAAATTGGTCACTGACGCTAACTGCGTCGTACTTAATTTTATAATTTGAACTTGAAATGTCTATAACTGTAAAGCGTCTGTTTAGCGACGTTTCTGAATTAGAACTACTTCAACAACTCAACTGCGACTGCTAAACAAAACCAACTGCGAATCTATGCGCACTGCGACTCTATTGATACTAGTTAGAGAGCAGAATAAGCGTTATCACGTATGTTCATTGTCTCACGGTACTTTCATAACAATTTCATCAGATAAGTCTCAGTAGTATATAATCTCCTGTTGTTTCGTAGTGACTTCATCTGCAGTTAATGCTTGTTCTACATAGGTATGCGGCGAACTTATTGTTCAAATACCTATTTTTTTCTGTGAGGAGAGTAAAATGCTGTTACGCATACCCAGTGATGGGTTGCTGAGTTATGTGGGACTTGGCAAATGGTGTAACCATACCCACTAAAAACCCCTCCTCTATCCGCTCCTAACCGTACAAGCACCAACCCGGGAACCGCCTCACGGCGTTATTTCAAGGTTGGCCTTATATTAGTACCGCTCTTCTTCTTCTCCTTCTCCTTCTAACTCCTTCTAACGCCTTCTCCTTCTCTCTTCAGCCTCTTTTTGTGTAAGCCTAGATCTCATGATTTTATTGCACAAGGCTTGAAATTTAGTCCAGTTGTCTTCTTCTTTCAGCATTAGCCCGATCAAGTTGTCAATTGACAATAATGTGCGGACGTGATTTTTCAACTTGGTCCTTTTCCTTATCCACCTAGAACAGTGGAACAACGCATGTTCAGCGTCGTCACCATCACTATCGCAGTCCCAACAGCGGGCGTATATTTCTTTCCTGATTATCCTTCGGTACATGTATTGTGTCATTATTCTTAACGAGTCCATTCCCGATGTGATCATCAAACTGGCCCCGGGTCCCCTAGGACCATAGGGGTTGAGTTCACGCCCAACCAACGCACAAGGTGCCCAGCACCTTGCTACCCGTAACAGTTAAGCCTGCAGGGGATGTCACTCGTCTCAGGTCGAATGGGGCACATTCTAAGCCCTACCATCTCCCAGGACGGTTCCGGTGCAGGTGGGACGCTGCTCACCCGCCGACGGCCATTCGAGGGAGCTAATGCTTCTCAAATCGGCCATCTTGCCAGCATCTTGGCCATCAAACACTGCCACCACGAGTCCAAACCCATTATTGGCCGAGTTGAGGGATCGCTACTCCCTCCGGGCTAACACTCTAAGAATGGTACTACGGCGGTCGAGTGGGGTCATTGGTGGGACTATCGTGTGGATGTACGGCCACGTCACTGCCGGCCAGCGACCTGATAACCGTGCTGGACAGTTCCAAATGGGACTCACGTAAGCGAGGGCTTCAAGGTATCAACTTATCCCGACGGTCCCACCCTTGGCATCAGGATCGTGGGTGCGCTACTATCCAAGGCCACGTAGAGAGAGCATAACCGCGGTCAAGCGCATTAGATTCCCGGCAACCTTCCCTGCGGTGTACATAGAGGACTCACGTAAGCGGGACGCTTGCCCCGACGGTCCCCCCCCCCTGGCTTCGGGAACGTGGGTTTGCCAGCCCCCATAGACTTGCAGAAGCAAATCCTCCCTGCGAGACATCCTTCGGTACACGTTAAAAATACCGTGTACGGTTAGGAGCTGCATCGTAAAGTGGTCGATGTACCTCCTATGCCTCTTGAACGTGCAGACGTCCGCCACCAGCCTCCTCGTCCAGCTATCGTTGCGATAGTCATGCCACTCCTCCTTCCATTTGTTCTTCATACGCGCCTCCACTCTCTTGATCCTTTCATAACAGACCGAGGCCTTCTCTTGAACGGGAATCGTCTCATGACTGTAAATATTCTTTCTTGATTCGATATTTCTCGGCCCGAAGCTCGACCGTGTAGTAAATGGTCAAGGTTCCCGTAAGCACACACAGTGCTGCGTGGGACACTGTGCGGTACGCCGTGGATGATCTTATCAGTGCGGCCCTTTGCGCCCTCTAAGAGCATTCCTATCCTTTTTCCTTTCTACCGCCTTTGCCCATACAGGCGCCGTATAGAGCACCACCGACTCCCAGACTCCATAATAGAGCTTCCTCGCAGAGCCGGTGGGTCCGTTCACATTGAGCAGCGGCGATCTCAATGCTCCCATAAGGACATCGGCCTTACCGCACACATTCTCCAAATGAGACCCGAACTTTCTGCAGTTATCTACCTGCACCCCAAAGGTATCTAGTCTCCTGCTTCGTCGTCAGAAGGTGCCCCTCCACGTTCATCTCATTTACCTTGGGGATCCGCTTACCCGTCGGCAGTATCACCTCGGTCTTCTCCTGTGCAATCTTCAAACATTTATCAGCACACCACCGTACAATCACAACCGTCGCCGTACTTAATTTATTCTCCACCTCTTTCTGCTTGGCCACGTCGAGAATCATCGCCAATTCGTCGGCAAAAGCGACAGCATCCATTTTCGGAATCGCCTTTAACTCCTTTAGTAGACCGTCATACACCAGATTCCAGAGAAACAGTCCAAGTATCGATCTGTGAGGGACACCCGCGTACACATTCCTTCTTACCATTCCTCGTGTCGTCCTGACTATAATCTTTCTGTCCTCGAGATAATTTTCAAGGAGCGTCACCAATTTCCTGGGTATCCCTCTAGATTCTGCTTCGTCTAAGAAATTACTCCAGCTGAGAGTGTTGAACGCGTTCTTCACGTGCACCGCCGCCATCATACAAATCCTATTTCTTCTTTTGGACCAGTCAACAAGATCCATTACTCGGCGCAGGGCGTCCACCGTACTCACTCTTCCCCTGAACCCGTACTGGCCATCATGAAGTGGGCCCAGTCCCAGGTTCTCCTCGATCAGACCCTTAAACGTATGTTCCCAGACTTTACTCAGTGCTGGGAGCACGCTGATCGACTGGAATAATGATGTCAATGGGCCTATCGAGTTTGGGGATGAGGATTACTCTCGCTTTCTTCCATTTTGCCAGAATCTTGCCCTCGGCGTTCATCGCGTTCAAAGCCCTCAGTACTTCCTCCGCTCGCGACCAATGTAGCGCCGTCAGCTTGTTTTCCCTTAAGGAGGGTCAGCCATAGCGACGCGTCGCCCTTGTCATCGTTGAACCAGTATGTCTGCTGCCGATATAGCTACGTGATGAACACTATGTCTTGGCAGGCATATTAGTACATTAATTCTTGTGCAAGTCTATACCTGTTCAAATTAATTATTAGTACTTTTACCTTGCACGTACTATGTTGTTCCTCCTTCTATCCTTCACGACCAGGTATGCTTGGGATCCGGTGACATGCCTCAGGTTACTTCTGTTTACTTGTACTTACTGTACACTGTTTGTACTTACTGTTTACACTGTTTAATGGTGTGGTCCTTATCACGACACCGTCTGCACAGCCCCTTACCTGGGCTCACCGCCGTACACCTGGCAGCATTATGTCCCAACATGTGACATCTATAACATTTCACTATGTCGGGCAGAATCCTAGCCGTTGCTATTGTCAGCCCTGTTTTAATTCTGATCGGCCTATGTTTGAGTACGGTGCTCACTGGTAGCACAACTACCGCCTGCTGCGTTCCCCATGGCGTCATTCTTATGGACTTCAACTGTATCCATTGCTCTTCTTTAATATCTAATTCCGTTGCTATATCCCCGATTAGTTCTTCCCTCGTAGCTATCGGGTCTATATTTTTAATTTCAAGTGTCTCTCTGTTAGCTGGGGGAACTATATTCGTACCCTGCCGCATTACTTTCTCGAGGCTGTCAGCGGCCTCCGCCGGTGTTACATTACTGGCGAGCTCGATCAGGATATGTCCTGCTCTGGTCCTCTCCACTGCTGTCGTCTCCTTAAGGGCGCTCTTCGTCTCAGCCACCTCCCTGTAGGAGTCGATCCAATTAGCGCTCTGTCCGACCTTAACGAGGATCGCCTCGCTTTTTCTTCTCGGCGTTCTCTCTCTAGCTACTCTTACCAGAGTCCTGCCATTAATGCCCTCCGTCCCCGTCGTGCTTTCTATTCGGCTTCGAACTTCCCTTCGTCCCTCGACGCGCGACCATTCAGATTCCTCGTCTCTTAGCAATTTCGCGTACGTCATCTTGTCTAGCCTCCTAGGTTTTTTGTTATAGTTCGCCTTTTTTTCATCCAAGGGGGATATCACTTTACGCTTAGCCAATCCCATGGACCGGAATCCCCTAGACCGTAGTCTTCTTACTTTTATAACCTATTTCCATATTAATTATTGATGGATTTGGTCCACATAAGCCGCTCTGCATTTGTATAATCCATAACGTCGCCTAGGTCGTCATAAGTTTTGTCGTCTCACCTCCATTCACCCAGTCCTTGCCAGAGTTGTTAATCTCGTTTGTATGTACGTATGTTTCTCCTATCTCAAGGGTTTCCTTCTTTACTCGCCTTATTATTGCTATTTTTGATTTCATATGCTGCATGCACTATATATATTTTAATGTCTCATTTTAATCTCCCTTGTATTTAGCGTTAATGTGCCTTTCTTATGCGTGTATGTTCTTTAGGATCATATTACCTCCCTTTTATTAATATTACAATTCCTTGTTATCTTTGTTTTCTGATCGTTATCGCTTTCAATTCGTTTACCAGTTCATTTCTTATCAGTTCATTTATTATCAGCTTAGTTGAGTTTAGTTCGGCTCGGCTCTACGGTATTACTCCCTATAATACTAACATCCTTACTATCCATGATCATATAATTTATTGTTCAATTTTCCCCAAATAGTTACTTACCACACCTTTAGTAATCAACCTGTCCATATTCAGGGTATGTCCAAAATAAAATAAGATAAAATAAAATAAAAAATAAAGTAAGATAAAATAAAATAAAATAAAATATATACTATATAAAATATCTATAAAATAGCTATAAACCTGTTTACATCATTACATAAGTTAAGGTTAAGATTAGATAAGCGTTACGTGAATAAAATTTAATTAATGTCAGTTATCATCTGTTACACACCTTACCATTTCCGTGCGCTAGTTGCATCCATATTAAATATTTATTCCTGATACATTATTTAATGTATTTAATTGTTATTTTAACCTTTATTTATTGATAACCTGTACTTATTTTTATGTTTAACTATATAATTTATCCTATAAAGTTCTGTTAGTTAATAGTTCCTGCGTTACTCAAGATATGTCTCTCGGTACTCGTTTATCGATACTTCCTTGTTTTACTCGTTGCCACCTTCTGGCATACCTAGTCAGTTTGCTGCGCTCTAATAATGGCCTGCTTATCATTATCATTATGTCGTCCTGTCATCGTAGTCCGTAATATCCAAGTACATTCTTTGATTCTTCCTCCACTTTGTCTTCTTGTTTACTGGTTATATGTGCGTGTTTACTTTTGCTTTTGTTGTTAGTTGTATTAATGAATTAATTGGAGCTGCCGCCTCATTGTTTGTCGATTGCTGGTGGTCCGTATTCTGCTGGATCGGATTGGTTCGATGGTGGGGCGAGTCGCGTGGCACCTCTGTCTAAGATGTCCGTTGCCGTATGAACTGTGGTTGTATGAATGATGCCGTCATCGCCAGGGTGAATTCGATGATATGACCGAAGAGCCGCTTCGTTGAGGATACGTTGTCTGCCTGGTAATCTGGATTGCCGTGGTTCTCAGCATTGCCAAGAAATTTGCCGTAGAAATTCACGATCCAGGAAGTGTCGTGAAACAGCTCGGCCCATAAAGTATCGTGAAACATCTCGCCACAGGAGGTGTCGTTGTCCGTTTCGCCGATTTCACAGAGGCAAGTGGAATCCGCATGTAGACGCATTGTGGATGTGTGAAGGAGGTCTACGGTTGAGTGGAGGACAGGGCTCCCCCCGCTGACCCATCCGTATCGAGTTTTCTCGATGATGCTTGGTCGTAGTACCGGCTTGGCCCAACTATCCGCAAAATACAAAATCAGAGAAATCTTACCTTTCGTTTGGTTAGATTTTTTCCACTCGATTGGATGTGGTGGATTAGAATTTACAGCTACAGACGTATGTAGCCATCCTGGTTCATTGTGTGCGATAGCGTCCGCTGGTGTCGCGTAACTCGGACTATTATGTTTAGACTTTGGTTTCGAAGGGCAGTCGTGTTCTGAGTTGATCAGCATTATCATTGGTTTCCCTCTGAAATGTGTCCCGATGCTGGGACTGTGCAAGATATGCGCTGCTGCGTCCTTCCTGGCGAGTTCATCGGTGGGAGGCCAGGTGCACCGATTTGGTTGTTCTGAAGGGTTCTGAGGTTCTTCGTAGTGTAATAGTTCGGACATTGGACAATGTCCCGGCGTTGTTGGAGCCAAAGGGGGCTCCAGAGAGAAGGTGGTGGTCGGAGACTTGTCCGATGTAGCGATCTGTGGGCTTAGCGGACAAGTGTTGAGATCCGATGGGGTATTCTGAAAACTAGCGATATCAAGTGAGTGCTTGGTCGCGGTGGCAATAACGTGCAGATTATTCCGGTTCGGGTCACTTGCGAATGTGGCCCTTCTCGGCCATGGCGAAGGCGGTGTCGTCGCATTGGATCCCGAAGAATAAGTTTTCGATAAGTTATTTATGTCAGGTGTTACAGGTGGTGTCATGCAGGATAGTTTTTTAGCCGTTGGAGTATTGCTCGCGGCAACTCTATTCCTGGATAATTCGACCGTTGTGGATTCCGGAGAGTCTACCGCTGGTTTCGACTTTCGATTGACCTCGACGTGATCGACAGGATTTAACCCGTTACTCTCTTCGTTATGAATTACAGGGCATCGCACATCCTGTAACGGATTCGGAGAGATAACTGTCTGTGACGGCTTATCACCTGGTGATGTTTTCTCCTTCTTCTGATCAAGAGGATCGTGATCGGTTGGCTGATTCAAGGCGGTTGGCGGCGTTGAATTCGATTGTTCAGACGATGATAACGTAAACTTGGTTGTCGTCAAGTCGTGTGTTTGCAACGAGCTGCGAGCGTGAGAGGTTGTCTGATGTAATCATTGCTTCCCTTGTCGTTGAGGAGTAGGCGATCCATTTGATCCGGACGCTTTCGTTCGTGATGACCGACACCCGCGTTTAGGAGACGAACGGTGAGTCAAACGGGGAGACGAATACGGAGACGTTCGCGGAGACGTTCGCGGAGACGTTCGCGGAGACGTTCGCGGAGACGTTCGCGGAGACGTTCGCGGAGACGTTCGCGGAGACGTTTGCGGAGACGTGGTGAGTCGTCTCGAACGATGAGAGGTACGAGGCGACGGTGAGCCTGATGATGATCGTCCGCTGGATGATCGGCCGTTAGATGATCGAGATTTGGTGTGGCCTTGATTTATATGTAAATGTGTGTTATGTCGTTGTCTGCATATACGACATGAATCGGCGGAACATTGAGCAAGAGAGTGCCCTTTGCTTAAACAATTGGTGCAGAGCGAAGCCCTTTTGGCAATTTCAAAACGCTTTTTGGCCGATTTTGTCTTGAAGACCTCGCAGTTCCATATTTTGTGTGGTCCTTGGCAGGTTGGACACACCAACGTACCATGTGTCGTATCGAATGTGTAGCTTTGCGGCGCGTTTTGTCGCTGATGCTTATGTTGGTCGGATGCTCTTTTTATCGCGGTCGACGTTGAGCTTGACCTATCGCCGTTTGTACGTATTTTCAAAAATTCTACCAAATGCATATACGACGCCATTTTTTTGTCAGGTAGGGTGCGTTGCCATTTACTAATGGTGGCCGACGGTAGCTTCGAAGTGATTAGATTGATGAGAACGACATTTGAGGTAATCGGCTCACCTAGTTTCTCTAACGCTCGGAGATTTATTTTAATCGTCTCGAGGAACTCGTCTATGGCTTCGGGGGTCTCCTCGGTTATTTTCGGATAATCGCAAATCAGATTCCAGTGTCGCGTGCAGATTTGACGATGGCAGTCGAATTTGTCTTTAAGCGCGTCAATAGCGATTGAGTAATTAAGTGCGGTTACGTCCAACGGTTGGATACATCGCGCGGCCTTCCCAGTCAAGGATGATCGAAGATAATGGAATTTTTGTACTGGTGTCAATCGGTCATTTCGATCTATTGAGGACGAAAAGGAATCATAAAAAGAATTCCAATTCTCAATGGTACCGTCGAAAGTAGGTAGATGAATCTCTGGCAATTTAATCGCGGCCGGCACGGCGGCATTGGATACATCGCAGCTTGGTGATTTCGATGACGATGCTGGTGTATCATGCCCGAGAGTATCAATTCGTATTAATAAATCGTAATAGATTTCTGTAATTTCAGGAACGCGCGCGTCTTCCTCCTCGCCTAAATCTTCTAATTCTTCTTGCAATCGTCTGTATTGCGTCCACGTGTCGTTAAGTAGTGCCTTGTAGGTTGTTAAAGAGGCCTTACCTTGTTGACTGGATTTTTCGAAGTTATCGAGTCGTTTTGATAATGTGGTAAATTGGCCAATTTGGAAACCTCGTCTCCGATGCAAGGAGGTGATTTTATCTGTGGTCGTCATTGTTACAGCGGATAGTGAATTGGCAATGTAAGGAACAAGCTTACCTTGTTTTGTAGTTCGTGATTGATTTGACGATTGCTTATCTGTGGCGGGAGGCTGCGTGGTTGCGTTCTTCGACTGCCGAGTTTGCCTCTTCGAAATTGCTGCTGGTTGTGTTGGATTCACGTGGCACTGTATGGTCACTGGTGAGTGAACTTTTTCTCACTGGCACGGAATCCGGCTCGAAGGACCAATGTTTGTTCGGCCAGTCACGGGGAGACGCGGTCGCGAGGAAAACGCGTCAACGGGAGTCGTAAATTCCCGTTACGATTATCTTACTAATCGACGCCACGAACAGGTCGATCCCCGTATTTCTTTTGGGATAATCGGGGTAGTTCAAATGCAGTTACACTGAATGAACAGATATAACTTTATATTTCTTCCAGCAGCTTGATAGAGGGTAGTTACGTTGGTGCGTATGTACACTTTGAATATGCGATTAATTTGAAGATAAAGACCCGACACAGACACGTGTTGACTATTCTAGCGGTGAAGAATAAGTGATTTTTGCGACGATACTGTGTCGGAGGAAAGCTAGTGATGGGTGTGTCGAAGGGCATGAAAGAAGCTGATTTGTTAAGGACGAATTGTCATCGGGAGAGTGAGGGATAGACCTTGCTGTTTATTGGTCCATTTTTCGGTTTTGTGGGTGAGGAAGGGTGCGAACCGTCACTAAGAGAAGTGGCGAGAGTGGGAAGTATCGTACGTGACAAAATTGACCTTCCACTATCTTCCCGGAGTAAACAATGAACTTCTCGAAACGGATTGCTAAGAACTGTCCATGCGGTTCGAGTGGTCTTAACTAAAAATTCCGGAGATTTATGGGGGGTCCTTGAGGCCCTTGAGGGTACGCAGCACGGATGGGTAGACATCTGGATACCATCCTGCCGGCGTTGTGTGGCCTGGGCTAGGTAGCGTGTTAGCCGGCGTAACACATTACATTTCGGCATGTGCTTGGAATGCTCGTCCTTTCATTCTCGGAGTCAGAACTAGAAAAAATACGCATCCTTTTCTTGTTATCACACACTTTCAAGAAGTTTTCCTTTTCACTATCCCAAAATCCTTCTATTTCTCCACTTTCAGTGTATGGTATTTGGAACTTTCACTGTCAGCTTCGCTTTGGCCTAATTCATATTGATCTTTTTCGGAGGTATCCTCAGAACAATCTTCATTGATGTTGACAATTCTGTTCAATATCTTATTATATTTCCTGGATTTACTCATAATTGTTAGAAAAGGGGCATTGGTCAAAAAAAGAAAATACTGTGCCCAAATTCAATTATCCTATTGTAAATACTTACAAAAAGCGGAGACAGTAATGGTAAATGTCTACAATAACTGAAACTTTTACACACCGTCTTTGAAAAACGGATTATTCATAAAATCAGCTAGCCCGTCAATTTGACGGGTTTCGTAGAGATAGGTATACTACATACAGATTTCAAAAATTAGAAAGTTTAGGAAAAAATAATTGTGTGTATAAATTCTTTAGATGAAATGATTAATTTACGATGCAAAATGGTTAAAATTAATGCTATAGTTTTTGGGATATTTCATTTCGAAGTTTGAAATCCGTCAAATTGACGGGCCCCGTAAACCTAGTATTAAATATGATACGCGAAAAATAAACACTGAGGGGAGTTACACGGGTTAAGCCTTTATAGACAAATGTTGTCTTTAGAATGTAACTTACAATAAGGGCAGGTGATGAAACAACTATGTGATAAGCAAACGGACTTAGGATAATGTTAGCGTAGGGAACCAAATGTAAAAGGATAGGATTGTAATGACGACATCGGTAGACTCAATGGAATGATACTATGACGACCTTGGCAAAGAAAATTGTTATGCCCCCGGACTATCCTAACTTATCAACAAATATGGATAGAACGTCCCGAAGAAATGAAGTTACGGATCAAGGCGTTTCGAAGCCCTCAGGCTCCGTCGGTTCGGCGATTGGCGCCTCCCCAGGCTCGCCCCGACGGTTATCACATGACTGGCCGAGGAGCGAAGAGAGGTCGGTCGGTCCCAGGGCCGCCTCTTGTTCGTAAAAACGACCGAGGACCATTTAGTGGAGGAGAGTGACACTGAGAGGAGGTTGAAAGAGATCTTGATTCCGATCTCGGAGAAAGGAAGTAATAAGGAGACGGATCCTTTTAAACCAAGTAGAAGGCTTGATAGGAGACCGATATGTAAAGAAAAGTTGGGGCGAAATGGAGCTAGCTCTCAAGCAGAGTTGACTGACGAAAGCAATTATCTAACCCCGGACATCAACAAAATGAAAAGAGGAACGAGACGTGAACAGGCGGAGAAGATCACGACGAGGAACAAGGTAATAGGACTCAGAAGAGGCGACGCTCGTGAGATGGAAAACGAGTCTTCCGCCGACGAAGGAAGGGGGCCGACAACAGGAATCCGAAATGTGAAGGGCCTGATGAGGCGTTTAGAAATTTTAACACTCAACATGAAGAGAATAATGATGAGAATCATAGTCCCGAGCAAGGGAGACCTCATGTTGGAGAAGTTAAACAACGAAAGCATACTAGAGATCAAAAGAGTAAGGGAGTGGATTGATCCCAACGTGGAAGCGAACAGTTGGACGTCGCGACAGAAAATCGGTCGCTACTCAGATCACCTCGAGGTACCAATGAGAGACTAGGCACTGTGGGGTATCGGTAGCCAGTCAAACAAAGACGAGTCTATCGAAGAAGTGCAAAGGAATATCCCCTTTGGAGAAGAGAAAATTGAATCATACGGAAAAAACCTAGGAGACAGGAGGAAGTCACTTATGCGGAAATTGTGAGAGACAGCGAACCCGAGTGGACGCCTGTCGAGAGACACAAAAGACTTCGTAGCCGTATCGAGAGCACGACGGGCATGGAGAGGTATGACAGTAGAACCGATATAAAGGAGAACAAAGGAAAAACAGCAAGGAGAAGAAGCGAGGCGATCCTAGTCAAAGTAGGGCAAGACACCAACTGGATCGACTCCTACAGGGAGGTCGTAGGAGGAAAGAGTGCCCTGAAGGAGACAACAGGAGTCAGAAAGACGAGGGCCTGTCATATCCTGATGCTGAGCTCAAGGACAAAGTAACGGCGGGTGAGGTCACGGACAATTTGAAAAGAGCCATGCGATAAGGTACGGAGATTGTCCCCTTGGCGAACAGAGAAGCGCGACCACGCTTGTCGCTGAGAATGGTATCGTCAGTATCAGTGTCGACGGTGTATTGTGCATTGGGAGTTATTGCTCCCATAATGTGATTATTGAACAATTTAATAACTACACCTAAGGATTGGACTTGTTGATACAGCCAACCAAGAGGAGTTACCCAGCGACGATCATCTCCGGTGATTTCAACTTTAAAGCTACCGCATGGGGTGGAAATAAAAACGACCACAGGGAAACCTGCCTCATGAATATGATGACGAAGAACGGTATCGTTCCGATACAGATGGCATACACCGACTACACGTTCACTAGGAACGGAAGAACAATGTTGTCAGCGTAAATAAGGGACTGATGGTGAGGTATGCCGGTGGGAGTATACCGAAAATTTAGTCGGCATCGGCCCACTGCTACGCTCTCCATAGCTTTAAGATCAAAAGGACGAGGCGTAATTTCGAAAATTCTAAATATTCGACGAGGAACGCTGACATGGATGAATTCGTTTTGACGTTTGACGAAAATTATGATAAGCTATTTACAGATATTAAGGACGACAAGAAGGCATATGGTGATCGTTTACAGCCTCCGAATTAAAGAAAGTTCATCTACCAATGGGGAACAGTTGCGCGAATTAAAGATGGACCGATGAAATTGCTGGTTTAAGGAAAGAAACGACGATGAGCAGAAGAAAGCTCCAGAGAGCCAGAATTACAGGCACCAACGAAGCGGCTTGACAATGCGAAGATTTTAAAACTAATAAGAGGAGGCCAGCTAGGATGATAAGGATAAGTAAAGAGAGATGCTGGAAGGAATTCTGCTAGATCGGGACCATAGGGGAGGCCGTATTAGACATGATGGCCGGGAGAGTACAGACGGATAGCCTCTACATGGATAGGGCCCGAGCTATAGTTGACGAGCTCTTCCTGACGAGGCCAACGGAGAGTAGGGACGCTGGGTAGAGGGACCGTAACGAAGAGGATGAAGCAGACGTCAACGGAGGCTGCAGGATAACCTTAAAAGATCTACGAGATGCCAGTACGAAGATAAATCCTAAGAAGGCGGTCGGTGTAGACGGTATAGACGGTGTACCAGAGGCCGTGGTCTGAGTATTGATTGAACAAAGAGCGAAGAATGTGCTGAGAGTGTTGAACGCGGTGAACGACACAGGCAAGATTCCGGTTAAGTGGTAGGTGGCGAGGGTGGTCCTCATTCCCAAACCGGGCCCAAGTTAACATCGTTTTTCTGGCCGATCAGCGTGCCCCCAGTACTTAGAAAAGTCTGGGAGCACACGTTTAAGAGCCTGATAGAGGAAAGCCTGGAGCTGGACCGATTCCAGGAAGAACAATATGGGTTCAGAAGGAGGAGGGGCAGTGTTGACGCCCTGCGCCGAGTGATGGATCTTCCCGATTGGTCGAAGAGAAGGAATAGAATATCGGTGTTGGTGACAGTGGACATGAAAAACGATCTTGCGAGAAACGGAGGCTAAAGGGATGCCCAGGAAATTGCTGATGCTCCTCAGGAACTATCTCGAGGACAGGAGGATAGTTGTGAGAATGACGGGGGGAACGGTATAAAGAAATGTGTTTGTGTGTTCCTCAAGGATCGATACTCGAGCCGCTACTTTGGAATCTGGTATACGACGGTCTGTTGAAAGAATTGAAGGCGGTTACTAGATTGAACGCAGTCGCGTTCGCTGACGTTCTAGCGGTAATACTTGACGTGGCCAAGCAGAAATATGCGACCGCCAAGCTATGTACTGCGATGGGAGTGATCCCGCGGTGGTGTGCCGAGAGCGGAATGAAGATTGCTCAGGAGAAGACCGAGGTGATACTTTTGACGGGCAAATGGTTCCCCAAGGTAATCGAGATCAACGTCAACGGATACCTCCTGAAGACTAAACAGGAGGATAGTGTTGAGAATTGTGGATGTTAATCGCCGAAATAATAGTAAAGGGACACTCAGATTACACTTAGAATTTGTATCAAAATAGTTTCAGATTTATTTAATATATGATTTACAGGATCTTCGTCGATATACATTTGCACGCGTCTCAGCACTGTCTTTGTCTCACCATTTTCTATACCACACTACTAACGGAACAGTTGCATTCATCTGTTTTTCGAGAAACTGTGCAGACACATCACTCCATACACTCATACTCACATACGTGTGTCATTGCTATACGGCTCATTTTCAATATAACTACTTTTCTAGTTTAGCGCACATAATTATACATATCTCAATAATGCTAGTCGAAGTAGGGGATCGACCAATTCGTGGCGTCGATTACCTAATCGTAACAAGAATTTACGACTGCCGTTGGCGCGTTTCTCCGTGATCACATCTCTCCGCGAATGGTCAAACAGTCAAATTAGTCAGGAACACGTTCAAACAACTAACGTTACAATACAAACTAACAGCAATTACTTCCAGATGTTCGCAGTATATGCACCACCGCGATACAAAATGACATTACAAAAATGGGACCAGTCCTTTCAATACTTAGGTGACAAACATATCGCAGCGGGAGACTTTAATGCAAAGCAAACGCTATGGCCTCCAAAATTAACACACCTCGAGGTACAACACTAGAAAAACATATTAGAACTAGTAATCTCAAAATATTATCAACTATACACGCCCAACATACCAACAAATACACGGTTGTACTAGTCAGGCACACTAATCTAGAAACAGCAGTCACATTATTACAAGAGCATATCACAAAAATAGAAAAATGGCTAAAAGATAAACAAATAAAAGGAAACTCCAGTAAATGCAACCATATTACATTTACGAGTTCTGCCTGAGCAGTTGACACAAGCGGACGTGCGAAACAGTGTCTCTGTAAGTGCGACAAAACAAAGTGCTAAGTAACAACCAATAGCTAAAATGCAGCAACTAAAGCCAATAAGAATACTAAACAACGGCGAAACATACATTATAAACAGAGCAGTAGATATAACAGACCCAACTCAACCAACAAACGAAGAAACAGAAATGGAAACCACACAAACGAACGACGAGAGGAACAACACCAACATCGAACTAACACACCAGAATGAAAGCTGGAAGATTGTAACTCCCAGCAAAAAACGAAAAATAACATCAAACACAAAAGCTAGGAGGGCTGTAGAAACAGAAAGGCAACAATGGCTCCAAGATATACCTCTCCATAACTCCTTCAGCGCACTGCCACGAGAGAAGGAACCAGACCCAACTTATAAAACTAAAACACACATCGCCAAACCACCACCTATCTACATAGACGCCCAGATAATAGACCCCCTCATCGAACTGCTAAACACCACGGCAGGCAACGAAAACTACACCATCAAGCAAATGAAACTGGACCAGGTAAAAGTACTAACCAACACCCCAGAAACCTACAGAAAAGTGGTAAAATTACTAAAGGAAAAAAACGCCGGGTACCACACATACCAGCTTAAAGCGGAAAAAAGCTATAAAGCAGTAATCAGAGGATTACACACAAAAACAAACACAAGAATCATATGCGAAGAACTAGCCAAAATCGGACACCAGGTAAGGACAATAAACAACATAACCAGATATGACACTAAACAACCACTACCGCTATATTTAATAGAACTAGAACCTAAAATCAACAACAAAGAAATATTTGAAATCAAAAAAGTTCTAAACACAATAATTACAGTCGAACCACCCAGACATAAAAAAGACATACCACAATGTATGCGGTGTCAACAATACGGACATACAAAAAACTACTGCAACAGAAACCCGGCGTGCGTTAAATGCGTAGAAAAGCACCTAACAACGAACTGCCCACACGAGGGAAAAATAATCGACGTAAAGAGCTACAATTGCGGTGGAAACCACCCAGCTAGCTACAAAGGCTGCACAATCAGAAAACAAATCCAACGCAAACTGTTTCCGCCGCTTCGAAACAGGACATACACACCACAGTTACCGTACAATCTAGCAGCAACCATTTACAGTTGTCAGCAGTATATGTACCACCGCGACACAAAATTACAGCACAAATGTGGGAAGAGTACTTTCAACAATTAGGCGACAATTATATCGCAGCGGGAGACTACAACTCAAAGCACACACTATGGGGATCAAGAATCACTACACCACGAGGTAGAGTCCTGGAAAAATACATAAAAAAAAATAACCTCAATCTATTATCCACAGGAAGACCGACATACTGGCCGACAGATCTGAGCAAAATCCCTGACCTACTGGACTTTGCAGTTACAAAGGGACTAAACGGAAACAAAATAAATATACCACCCAGCCTTGAGCTTAGCTCCGACCATACACCCATAATAATTACATACAGAAACAAGCCAATACTCTACAACAACTCAGAGACACTATGCAATAAATCCACCAAATGGCAAGCATTCAAAGAAATAATCGAGAACAAAATCAACTGCAACATCCCACTGAAAACGCCTGAACACATCGAACAAGCAGTAACAACACTTACAGAAACTATCCAAGAAGCAGCAAGGGCAACCACTCTACCTGAA